>JAZGTK010000507.1:0-43641 GCA_036877625.1 Ambastaia sidthimunki
GAGTGTGTGTGCGTGTGTGTGAGTGAGTGTGTGTGAGTGAGTGTGTGTGAGTGAGTGTGTGTGAGTGTGTGTGTGTGTGTGTGTGCATGTATCTGTGTGTGTGTGTGTGTGTGTGAGCCCCTGAATGCCTGCGAGCAGCACCCAGTTTCCTGGAGAGCAGGAAGAGAGTGAGTGACCTGATGCTGTTCATTAATAATTCACTGCAGGCTGCCTCTGACTCCCGCACAGCTCTGTTCACATTACAGCTCGCAGCCAGTACTCAAGGTTAGAGCTAATGATAGGACGACAGCCAACAATAGCCCTGGATTGGCCTTCCCATAGGTTGTGGGTGGAGGTGGGGGATGCAGGGAGAGTTTTTGGCATGTTTTTTATTCTCACATAAATTGCGTGTTGTGCACGTGTGGAAGGGAATCGCTCCGGAGAAGAGTCCATGACTTGCGTTCGAAAGTGTAATGCTAAATGAATGCAGAGGTCTAGGAGAGTAAATATCGAGTGTTAGCTGCTCAGTTGGGGAGAAAAATCAAACACAGGCACTCAAAAGTCAGTAATGTTTTTTACACATTAAATGAGCACATGTGGAATGTAAATGCTCCTACGTTGTTATACACAACAATATAGAAAAATTGTGTATTGCTCAGACGTTGAGATCTTAGTGTTGCGTTATGAGATTTTATGTTGTGTTTCAATAAAAAAAACTTTGTTAGATGTTTCTTCTAAGTTTTCTGATGGGATAAAATTATGGATATAAGAGGAAATAAATGAGCTTGCATTAATGCTGTTTTTGTTAATGAAATCAGAGATATGTTGTAAAAACACCTTTGTTTCAATGTTCTTGTGGTTGTGAGTCAAAAGGCAAGATCACAAAAACACTCTGACATGCTTCTTTGGAGATTTATTTGAATAAAAAGCCATTTAAATCCATCATGATATTCATTGTATTGTTATATTAAGTGTAACACCAAATTAATTTGAAGGTTTAACAGAGCACATTTTGAATCGTGGTTGTGGAGGAGAAGTCAGTTGTGGCTCCTCAGCGGTCTCGGGGAAGTTCTACTTTTTTTAACATATTAGCATTTTGCAGCAAAGGATTCTGGGAGCAGCATAAAGGCCGTCTTCAGTGTGTGTGTATGTAAGCAGCAGGTCGTTCTGTGATGGTCCCACTGAGGGTGTGGAGATTTTGGCAGATCTGGAGCTGTAGTTCCAAAGCCTGGGGCGACCTTCTATCTCACAACCATTGAGCAAAGAGCTTGACTTTCATGCTAGAGTGAAGCTTCAGGAGAATCATAGCCCACACCATTGAAAAAAGAGAGAGAAGGATAGAAAGACAGATAGAGAGAGAGAGACCTGACCTACAGAGATGCACTTGGCAGGAGAAGCCGTGTACTGCGTATAGAGCAGGATATAGAACATCAGTCAGCTGAGATGGTTCATCCACTGGTTGAGTTGAAGATCTTGTAGTAAGCCCCTCCGTCAACGGCTCTGTATTAATGCATCTAAAATACATCGCACCAGATCAAACCTTCACTGCCTATGGCTCTACTTACAGTATGCAGAAGGATCTCGGACTGCAGCGCTTGGGTTTCCCGGCTTAACGGGTAACCTTGACTTGGCCCAGTTTCAGGTTAGTCTGAGGGGAAACTGAGAGCACAGTCTGAATTTCTGAAGGGTGAATTTCTATTATCATAACGCATTCACTGTTTAACAACATCATCTAAGAGATCAGGCTGAAAATTGAGCGATCATAATGATACAATATTAGTTGTTCATTTTGTATTTTTCAGTTGTTTTTACTCAACTGTTTCTGAATGTTTCTAGAATGAAGGTTTTAATCTTGTGATGCAATATCTGTCTCAAATGCACCCAGGCCTCCAAGAATATCAGTAAAACATTTTTTACACGTTGAAAGGAGTATCGCTCAAACATCGCCCAACATTTCCAGCAGAACCCTGTACGTTTCTAATGGTAATAGTTACAGACTGAAGATCAGACGAGTTTGTAGTGAGGCAGTGGGGTGGTCTTATGTATATTGGTACATTTAAATAAACCCCGTGAGCGGCTTCTACTCTTAAGTATCTCAGGAAAGGTCAGCGTCTCGTCAGCCGTGGATGAAAGGAGAGTTATGTACGTCCCTTTAAAATTTCATGTCAAATTTACAGACTTCAGCGCTTGACTTTCATGTATTAATAAGCTTGTGGAGATCTGAGCAGCAGATATTAAGATCATTATGAATAAGTCTGCTTGTGCTTATGTGATCCAGACCTTTGCTTTTCATCTGCCTAAGAGCTCAACAGAAACATTTGCTGTGTGTGTGTGTGTGTGTGTGTGTGTTGCAGTATGAGTATTAGATGAAGTATTTAATTTCTGTATGACTGATAAATGAAACTTTCATTTTGTCATAGTGTCCCATTCATTAAAAAAAGTAAACGTTTTGTTAATGGAAACGTTAGGAAAACATTTTCACAACCTAAAAGTGTTAACTTGGTTGTTGTGTTTCTTGCAGAAGAACTTCCTGTGCAGGTCTCAGAACTCTGCGTCTATCATGCTAAGAGATCTGCATGTAACACCATCAGAACATGCAGACATGAAACACAAGTGCATGATGGGAATTACTACAAAGACTTTACATGTTTCATTCAAATCAACACACAGCACGTTTGCTCTTGAGACTGATGTACATCACAGCAGATTGGGATGTATTTTCACACAAATATCTGTTAGCACAGCAGTGAAAGCGGGGAGACGTGAACGCAGCCGTCAGCGATTATCTGACATAGTTTCGTGAACCTTTACACTTGCCTTTTTGTTAAGCAGAAGGATTTACTGTGAGATATAATGTCTGGGAGATGATCACACTATCTACTGATGTCATTAACAAGATTTTACATTCGGAATGAGTGTTTATATCTTTGATTGTGCTTGTAATTTTACAAGGATGAAAATTGTTCAGACAAAGAGCCTGTAGTACAGTTTGAGATTTCGTATTAATATGTACAGTAGCTGATCATATAAACCCCACAATCGTGTCAATGTTTTTGAGAACAGAGGAAATGTTCTGCCTGGGTTCATGGTTTCTTGCATCTTCTCTGCAGATCACGTCTTGTGAACCTGCTGGATGAGGTTGAAGGGTGTGAACGTTCAGATGCCTCAGTGATCCTCAGATTTCCATTTCCACAGTTGTCCTATTTCATCAAAGAGCCAGTGGCCGTTTACCTCCAAACTCCACTTCAGTTCTCCCCGAGGAGCTCAGACGCAGGACCATGGAGTCTAACTTTGATCATCACAAAGACCTCCGAGTCTCTCAGGGGGGCTGCTCTCTCTCTCTTTATGTCTCCCTCTTTGTCTCTTTCTCCTTCAGTCAGCTCTCGTCTCATGCTGGTATCACAGGAGAACTGCTCCACTGCATCTCAGTTAAGTAATAAAATCCATCATGTTTTTTAAAACGCCATGTTAAGTTATCCTGAGTTGTCTTACATGATAAACCAGTGATGTGCAGGCAAACTCTGACAAATGAAATATATAAATAAATAAGGGCTTCCCTTGTAATTCCCTGCATGCCACTAACTGGCCTGTATCGTTCAATAACGGTGTCTTAGCAAAGCTGTGTTACATTGTGACAGATTCATAAAACAATCAGAGCTAAAACATGCAGTTCAGACTGTCAAGATCAACCCTCAGTTAACTCAAGACCTTCATGGATAATCAGCATTAATTTCACACTGAATGAGCATGTAGTTGCTACAGAACTACAAAGCCAATTTGTCCAATATAATCACCCCATGTAGCATCGTAATTGCCCTGCATTTATTGTTTCCTCCAGTCAGTAATTGACTGACAATAGAAGATCCTTTTCACTGTTTAATTTGTAATCAGGGGACTCTGTTAAACGTGTTATTGAGTGTTTACACTCCATATAATCTAAATATCTTTTAAACTTTAAGGAGAAGGACCCTATTACGACCCTCCGAGAGAGAGAAAGAGAGAGAGAGAGAGATTTCCACAGACTGCTAACATATGCTGTAATGGATGTAATGTTTCTTAATTTTAGTGACTGGACTTGATTGGCCTTACATCTCCCTCTCCCTCTCTCTCTCTCTCTCTCTCNTCTTAATTTTAGTGACTGGACTTGATTGGCCTTACATCTCCCTCTCTCTCTCTCTCTCTCTCTCTCTCTCTCTCTATCATGCTTACCTCAGAACTACATTTATGTACATGTGTCAAAATTACAAATGTACATGTCACAACACTTGCTTTGTATGGAGAAAAAAAGTAGTTACATTTGAAATATGACTTATGAAACACGCCTTGTTTTAAAAACATCGCCTGTTTAGTCCAGCGTCTGATAAAGGCCACATTAAAAAGATCACGTTAACAGCATCATAAAACAAATTATATTTGTGCAGAAAATCAGAATCGGGCTTGAATGTAAACGCAGCCTTTTTTTTTAATAAAATAAGAGCTGAAGTCTATGCTGACACAGAAAACGATGCACGTCACAGCCAAACTTTGCAATATATAATAATAGTCACTAAGGGAAACAGTGTAAGCCGATTCGGAGCCAATGTGTGTCTTCTGAGATCATTATGTCTCATTACATCTCGCAGGGCTGTTTACTGCTCACCTCCGGAGCTTGAATGCCTTCAGCTGGATTTCGGGGTGGAAAAAAAGAAAGCTCTCCTTTATGAGAATAATTTATCACTATTAGAACAGTACCTCTCCAGAAAACGTCTGAAAAGCTTTTCCAAAAGAATTATGTATCAGAAATTAAGAATGCAGCGCTTTGCCAGAGCCCGGCGGTCCGTGGGGAGTCCTTACAGCGGCCGAAAGAACCTGCTATGGCAGTGCGGCGTAATAAAACATTTGTGCTTCTAAGCCGCTCAAAATGGCTCTCGTTTTCCTTCCTGTCAGCGAGAAATGCAGTATAAACATGGCTGCGTGCACGTTGGCCATAAATGCTTTCATAATTCATATCTGTGCAACTGGAAGTCAAGTAAGTTGTTTTAGATCTGCTCAGCTTTGCGGGCGTAATATATCGCTGGCTTACTGCTAGATTGTGTTTTTTTTTAGTTAATAGCTTGATATTGGAATTATTGGACAATAAAAACAGGGCTAGTGTGTTTTGAACTATTAATCAGGAACCAGTTTTCGGGAAAGCTCGGATCATGTCACATTTTTAAAACTTTTTTAGTAAGGGTAAGCTACTTCCCGTTTTATAATGTGTTGTTTTATTCCACCGGCGGCAGGAAATCTTTGTCTTGTTAAGGTTAAAGACAAATCCTTTATATGACACTCGAACACATTAAGGTCAGAAATAAAGACAGACGTGTGTGTTGGCAGAAGAACACTGAATATATTTGGGGGTGGTTGTGGCCTACTGGTTAGAGAGTCAGGCTTGTAACCAGGAGATTGCCAGTTTCATTCCAGCGCCCACAGGTAGCAACTGAGGTGCCCCTGAGCAAGGCACCCAACCCCGGATTGCCCCAGAACTGCTCCGGGTGTGTGTGTGTGTTCACGGCTTGCAGTGTGTGTGTGTGTGTGTGTGTGTGTGTGTTCACAGCTTGCAGTGTGTGTGTGTGTGTGTGTGTGTGTGTGTGTGTGTGTTTACACCTCATTGGTGATGGGTTAAATGCAGGTCACATTTCAGATATTGGTAACACACCTGACAAATATGCTTTTACTTTAATTTTGCACAATAATTTGATTGTATTGCTTATAAATAATAACTTGTTTTCTGTTAAACCAAGATTGACAGAAGGATAATTCAAGAAACATACATGGAGTTGCTATGGTAAGAAATATTATTAGTATTAAATGTCAGTGTGTCATTTGTCCGGCAACATTTGTGCTACAGATATAAGGAGAGGTGTGATATTACCCTTACTGGGATGTTATTGCTTAGGGACATAAGCCATAGCCACATACTAGAATATCATAAATGCTTTTTACACTTGAAATTAAGTTAGGGTTTTTAATCCTGGTTTAGCATTGTTCATGTTTTACACTGGTCATACTTTAGCCTGGGTTAATAATAAGTTTTGGGCAAATACGACCAAATATAAAAAATAATTATTTCCCAATTCTAATCCCAATATTAATTTTTTTGTAGAGTTGAGGTGTAATGTTGGTGAAAAGCCCCCTCTGTAGTGCACTACATGAACTGCCCCATAGTGCACTCTCGGTTCTCTGAGAGAATGCGGCTTCTGATGAGAGAGGGAGAGAGAGAGAGAGAGTTCATAGGAAAGTGAATGGGAAAGAAAAATACAAGACAGGCTCACAATGTTAAATGCACAGAATTGTGGAGACTTCACACTTGTTTGTTTACTCTCTTCACTGAGGTGCGTGTGGGGGGGATCAGCAGATCCTGATAAACTGAGATTTTGTCACATTTCTCAGTCGGTTGAAACAAACTGAACCAAACGATGACCAAAAATTCTCAAGTGTGGTTTCCAGGGAAGCCAAGATTAGTCATAATTTACTAACTGCAATTATAATAAAATGAATTTGTCATAGTCAAGCAAGATTTAAACTAGTACATTGATTGTGAGTGATGCTTGCTTGTGTGGAACTCTTTGCCGCAATGCTGAGGTGTTGTAGGTGGTTGTCAGGGTGTTGCTATGCAGTGGCTACCGTGTTCTGAGTTGTTGTTTACCGCTTACGATATTCAGTTCCCATATATGGTTTAATTTTCTCGTTTAGTGTAAGTTTGGGATTATTTATATATAAATAAAAACCATCCGTCTATTTAAAAAATAGCAGGACTCTCCTCAGCCTGCTGCTGTTCTCATGCTTTTATCAGTCTGTGAGGGGCGCGTTTAATGCTAACAAACTCATTATCATTGTATACGGCTAGGCATGTTTAGTTGTACTGAAAGGGTTAAATGTCCAAACATGAATCTCTAAAGGGTGTTTTGATTTCTTTGCAGAAAAAGGCCTTAAAGTCACGCTTTTGTTTACAGTCAGAAGTGTCTCTTAAAAATGAAAAGATACACCTGCACGCTTAGAGGGAGACTGCCTGCCTAAAAATACTCCCTAGTTAGTGAATGGACACAAAATCCTCCCTATTGTATTTTTTTACATTTCTGATGCTAAATTCACGAGGGAAAGATATTAGGAAGAAAGAAAGTCTGGCCTCAATAAACATGCGCGCCGTGGTCCATTCATCCAGTGAGGACCGTATTGTTTGTTTGCTATGGCCTGGTTTCCAGAGACCCCAAGAGTGGCTCAGTGAAGAGGGTTCAGAGAACAATGGTGCTCCTCATTGAACAGGGCGACCACTGAACACCCTCTCTGGAAGTATCGCCCGGCCCGGCCGCGCTCTGTGCCTCTCTGCTCACGGATGACTGACAGCTGAATCGTTAGGGAAGTTTTTCCCAAGCATGGACACATGAAGCTTCACTGCACAGGCAGAGAGAGAGAGTGTGTGTGTGATAGAGTGGAACTAGGGTGAAAAAGTGTGTGGCATAGAGAAAGCACTGCCCATGTGTGTGTGTTTGCGCAAATGTGTGTATATATACGTGTGTGTGACTGTATTAGAGTTGAAGTAGGGTGAAAAAGTGTGTGGCAAAGCCCTCCCCTTGCCCGTGTGTGTTTGTGTGTTTATGTGCATATATATATGTGTGTGTGTGAGTGTGTTGAGACTGCAGCTGTGTAGCTGGGAGGTCCTGCTTCATTGTCAGACCCACACAATGGCAAGAGGAACCAGAGATGTTTCTTTACAAAGCCACTGCACTCGCTGCCGCCCAGCTCCAGGAGAAGAGAATAAAGATGTCGTTGATGTACAAAGAGGTCACATGTGATGACTCATGTGAGTCTGAGGTGCTCGCTGACTCAAAAACACACACACACGTTCCACACGTATCTAAATGGGGACATTCCATAGACTTCTATTGTTTTTATACACAGCTAGTTATAAACAATATAACCTAACCCAAATTTAAAGCCTACCAGAAAACATTCTGCATTTTTGCTATTTACAATAACTTTTTTTTAAAAATGAGGATGTCCCCAAAAGGAGGTTTTGCTGACTTTTGGGTACAAATTTGTCCTCAATATATGGTTAAGTGAACACACACAGCCTCTTGCCAACAGAAATCAGAAAAAGAACATTCCAGGACTTTTACTTTTTTTTTTGTTATTTTTTCCAAATGACCAATTAAAGCTTATTTTTACTGCCGAATTTTTGCCAAGGCAGACATCACTGTTACAGTTGCTCATGCTTTCTGCCTAAAAGTATTAAATTTTGGCAAATAACTCATCCTGTAGTGTTTGTACTAAAGATGTGAATGAACTCAAATTTTGCAGCCCGATAGTGTTTTGCTACTTTTCTTAACCGTAAGATAAATCGAGATTAAAATCTCATACTCGCATTAAAGGATGGAAAGCTTATCTTTCTACTGCGTGTTTATTAAAAACACTTAGTTTTTAATAAACGGTTAATCACCCAAGGAGCTGATTGTGCCGTTTCATTTGACCCTGAGCACATTCTGAGACACAAAACAGTTACATATGCATTATATTTTGGTGTTTGAATTTAGAAGACAATAAATGTACTTTTGGAACAGTTGAAATGAGATTTATTAAAGCTGCAGAGTTGTTTTAAAGTAAAAAAATTCTGCAATGCATAAAAACAACAATTATGAATTAATAAACAAATTTAAGCTTATGTTTAAACGAATGGAAAAAAATACAATACAAAAAAATAAAATGGCCTTTATGAATTTTTTAATATATAACGAACACATTAATATATTGAAATAATATGTATACATGAAAGCAATTTTGATTATGATTGTAAAACAATCAAAGACAGTTTACAATGTAATACATTGTTTTGCTGTGTTATAGCATGTATGAATTTCCGAACTGTGTTGCTTCCATCAAACCGTCACTCTAAAACTTTGTTCTCCTGCATTTTCCGTAACACCACCCAGAAATATGAAGCAAAATCTCCACCTTTCTCTGGTTGCCTTATTATTGTTCTGGCTTTGCTGTTACCCAGGTGATGCATGCGGTGGGGCTTCATCTGCCTGCGTCCTGACCTGAATGCAGCTCCATGGATCAGCACCACCCTAATAGCAGAGGCAGCGGCGCATGGCCTTTAAAAGCGCGTGTGGAATAAAGTTCAGGTGTCAGTAGTTCAACTGATTTATAATGGCGAGGCGCGTCTTGATTAAGTGCTGATGTCACCGGATTCCTCAGCGCTCGTTTGCCGAATCAAGTCTTGCAGATCCAACAAACAAGACAAATGGCCGAGTGAGTCGCTGTAACCTTTCTGCTTTCCTTTCACGCTTCAGCCAGTCTTGTGCCAGAGGAAGCGTGCTGCTCTCTGCTTTGTTTTATTTATGGTTTTGCTCCCTGTGTAATGTACAGTTGAGGGTGCAGAGCAAACACAAATGAGCTGCGTGTTTTCACGCGTGTGTGTTTTCTGTTATGGATGTGTCACGGCAACAATAATCAACCATTTTTTAAACCCTGTTTTCCTCCGCAGATGGCTCTTCTGTGTCACCTTTAAGGTTTGTTTCTGCCGCAGGTATCCGTGTATCTACCCTCCCTCCATGCCGACGTCTGCCGCAGTCAAGCTTCAATTATTCTTTCCCTTCCTGAAGCACCTACAAAGCCGACATCACAGACATATTCAAGGCGGGGAAAGTATAAAAACCCCTAGCGACAGCGATCGGTTGCCGACGGTGTCATTTGTGAATAAACAGTGTGTCAGTCTAACTGGCTTTTTCTCTCGTGGTTGCAGACAGCCTCTGTCAGCTACTGGAGGGGAACAGCACCTCGTTCCTGACAGCCGGCGCTGGAGCGCTAACCAGAGCACACTTACACCAGCACTGAGTTCCACTCCAGACCTGCACACACCCCCATCCAGGACCTCACCAACTGCCCCTCCACTGGTTCCCGATGACCGTTGTTCCCCAGTGGAGGTAAGTTTCAATACTGTCCCAGCAAACAGGGATAGTTCTTGGAACATTGGCTAACGTTCCCTGAAAGGTCACTCAAAGTTATCAAAAGCACCCTTCCAGGAACGTCCTTTTAATGTTATATATCATATATCAAAAATGTTATTCCCAAGTTGGTAGTAGAACATTTTAAAAATGTTACAGAATTAAAAATGTTTGTATAACATTACTCAAACTAAGCAGTAATGTTGATACAACGTCTAAAACCGTTCATAATAACCGTTCACTTCAAAATAAAAATTTTAATGTTTTTGTTACTTAATGAAAACATTAGGAAAACGTTCTTACAACCTGCAATTGTTAGCTGGGGTCTGAATTGCATGAAGGATCGCTAGCTGTGATCTGAGTTAAGTGAATTCTGAGAAAAATAACTACAGTGAAATGAAGACACTATAGGACATTTAAATTGAGCCATATTGTGCATTCAGAATCCTCAAAGTTATACAGTGTTTGCGGCATTCAACATTTTCTGTTAGACTGTCATAATCAATTGCTATCTATTTGAAAATGTAGAAACTTTAGCATCTTAATATAATACTTAAATGTCTATGACGGTCAATCTCTAATTAAATATATTTTTCTGTTAAATTCATCAGGAAATTCATCAGAGGTCTGGCGGTTTAACTGGGCATTGGCTTCCATTGTCCTGACTGGAGATGGGAATGACTAATTGGTCATAATTGTTGGTAGTTCCCCTGCATCCATCTCCTTCAGGCCATCCCTGTGTGGTCAGGAAGGAGATTTCCGTTATTGATGTGACAACGCAAAATTGAAAACCTTTGGCGCTGCGTCAACCGCTAATTAATCCCTCTAATTTCATCTCACCGCGGCTCTTCAGCTATCAGATGAATGCGATTACGATGGCGAGAGCCATTTTGTAGCTGGAGCAGAGGAGGTTACTCATGCTAATTAGCAGCTAGCCGGGAGAAGACAAGGGCCTGAGGGTCGGCCAGAAGAGTCCTAAATAGAGCTAAACGGTCACATAATGACCCCAGGAACACGTAGCCATGCGCAATCTCATTTTCATAATGTATTACACTCAAGTCCACTTGGACACAATAGGACAAGAGGCGATTAGCAAGCATTGGCCTCGACTGTTGGGCAATGCTAACTGCTACTTAGCCTTCGTTTAGTCACGTCGCTTGTGGTGTTAATAAATTTTGGTTTATTAAACATCGTAAGAGAATTGGAAGTAATTTTAATAAACATCATAAGAGCAGTGAGACATGTTAGACATGTTCACCTCAGACATCGTGTATTTAAAGGGTTAATTTATACAGAAATTAAAGTTATCATATTGAAGGTATGCACATGAGGTGATGGGAGTTATTGTGGCTCCGCCCACTGAATCGCAGAAAGACTGTGTAGTGTTCAGCCTAAATACCAAGACAACAAATGGTTCTTCGATTAATTGTACGAATAGATTTTACTTAAAACTGTAGTATCTTTTTTACAGACTGCCAAAAGCTATAGAAAATAGAAGCAAATTAATCACAGAAACAAATGGAATGCAGGCATTAAAATGTAAATTAGCAGTTGCGATTTTATATTTTGAATTGTTTTTTGTAAATAGGTTAAATTATCATGAAGTGAATATTTAGCACCTTATATTCTGTGTAATTGTAATGTTTTTATCAACATTTATAAAAAACATTAATTAATAAATGTTGCAGTAGTCCACTTGAACCCAATTTTTCTACCAAGTTGCTACATCACAAAACAAGTTTAAATATGATAAGCTACTCTTTAACACAGACTGATACAGACATATGACAGTTCTTAATGTATTCATTCAGTTTACCACTGAACTCTGCCTGACAGCTGACAGGTAACTTTAAAAGTTTTGTAAGAATAACCGTCGAGTCCTGCTGCCTTTAATTTAGGCAGATAGTTGTTTCTTTTACTTGAGTTTTCACAGTTTCCCTAATAAGGGAAGTCATACTGCACAATGTTTTGCCACTCAGCTGGACTGAGGGGACGTGTTTTGGTGGGAAAATGACATCATTGCATAACCCCCACACTCACATCAGTCCTATATGACAATTGCTTCTTTAAAATCTGAAAAAGGATGCAAAAGTTGTTTTTTATTATAAAAAATAGTTCAGATTTCCTGTATATTATTTTAAAAGCATATGGTGGCTTTGTGTGTGTTCCATGAAAGAAAGACAAACATACAGGTTTGGAAGGACGTGAGTGTATGGTGACTGAACTCCTTTAAGACACACTGTCAGTTATACACAATCAGCCCTTTAACATTTGATCAAATAATTAACAGTAACAGACTGTCAGTTCTTTACTGCTTTACTTTTAGTCCTGCCCTCTTATTATACTTCAGATTTAAACACTTTACACGTGCTGCATTAATGAATGTAGTCAAAGATCAATAATTGATCGCTGCATGTTTTTTTAATGTGGTTTAATGGTGTATCACTCTCCTCAGTTTGCACACAGAGGCCAGAGTGTTTACCACTTATCAGCACATGATAAATTTATCATGAGAACATCCTTCAATAATTGACATAATGCAAGTGCTGGGGTACCCGCTGCCAGCCATTGGTGTGTGTGTGTGTGTGTTTGTGTGTGTGAGCGGTAGCCTGAGGGACAGCTGGGCCGAGGGTCAGGTTGTTTTTTGGCGGGAATTTCTGACGTGTTGTATGTTGTGAATGCCCGAGTCAAGGTGGTGGCGTGTTCTACAGATCAAAGACGCCACAGACGTCCCACGGCACTTGAGAATGACTGGCGGAGGAAACTGAACACTGTCTGTTTAATGATGCCCACCAGTCCAACCGAACCGTCTTTTTAAAACAGGCACACTTACGTATGCTGGGACCAGAGATGAAGGTTGAGGAGCTACAGCAGGTAAAACATCCACCACACATCATCACTGTTTTGAAACCTAGTCGACTGGCTTACTTAGAAAACTTCCTTCTATGCTTTTAGAATTAGACCAGAGGAAGGGAGATAAATTATGGATTATGCTGTATAACAATTTTAGGCTGTGTTATTTTGAAGCAGAGCTGTTGAGATTAGCAGAGAGCTCAGAAGTTTTATGTTAGAGGATCTAAGTTGTTTGTTAATTGAGATTATTTTAAACTCATAATTATCAGGATATTTTTAACTTTTAGTTTGCTGGTGGCTCCTTAAGTCTGGTTAAATGCAGATCTCTGTGAGGCCTGATCTCGACCGAGCTGTGTCTGCTGTTGACTGAAGCCAGTCTGCTGTGGACTGATGCTTTGCCAGGGGCTGAGGCTTCTTAGCCAAAGGCGACGACCATCCTTTGCCCTGGGCAAATATATGAGCCATGCAGTGAGCAAGTCAAAGTCCTGCTGAAGTGACTGCTGCTCCAGCAGAGACCAGCTTTTGTCATTGCTGCTTAAGACATATTAAATATATTCTGGAAAAAATGACCTGAATTTTTTACTGTATCTGTAACATTTATGCATGTCACAGTGAATACACACAGAAAATACTGTGGTTTCATGGTATCATGTTTTTGTGTTGTTTTGTTAAGCTTCAATCCGTACGTTTTTTTTCTTGCTTAAAAATAACCAAATATTAGTTTTGTACATTACATAACCAAAGATTAGGCAAGTACATTTTTTACCTTACCTCGATTTGCAATGGTAATTTTATAATAATTATCATTTTTTATAATAATTTGAGCTGTTGAATTCTGTTTTGCAGGAAATGTCTGTCTGTAAACAGAATGAAGATCCGGCTACCATGTCACGTGTCCGGGTACGATAGATGCTGCCGAATTGTAGCTTACAGCAGTTATTTTAAATTTAAACTTGTTATCCACAAGAAAATAACTCCACCTGCAAAACCTGCAGTTTTAAGTTTCAAACAGAGATGGCGGTAGAGAGGCAAAAGTTACACATTGCAGCATCATTCAGTTGTGTATATGTAGCATTTACCATCTAATATTATCAATGTATCATGGTACCACCCCAGTACTTTTGTTTTCAGATGTTTAATGTGAGAAACTTTGAGAGATTGTATGTTTATTTAGGTTTCTTCTGTTGTAAGACATCAAGTAAACACAGTCTGAGATTGGCCTGGCCTGCATGTGTGCTTTTTAACCTCTAATCTCACTGTCTTCAAACTACTAGCTGAACATTGAGAAAAGCACAAGTCAACTGGTCTGATCAAATCCAGGCAGCACTACCACATAATAACGACCTTTGGGGGGGGCGTGGGCGTAGCCTGTCTCCATAACATAATCGTTGTCTGCGAAAACCTCGGACACATTGCGGTGTCTTAAAAATTTCTTCTGCGCATACATGTCAGGATCCAATCACAAATATCCAACCCAACGTGATGAGGCTCAAATTCTGCACCGTCTGAAATGAGGTAATAATATTCCATATTAAAGTTTATTGGACCAACTATTTCCAAAAAGGCTGTTGTGTGTTTTAAATAGCAGTCTCTCTCTCTATTAAAGCCTCATCGTGTAGCTTTATGTGGGAATATGTTGTACATCTGGGCACCACATTGGCTTCCACGGTGGCTGTCTGGCTCTGGCACCCATCATAAGCCCATTACAACCCCAGTCTGCCAGGCCCCCAAGAGCCCGAGCGGTGGGCTTCAGGCCAGAACACTCCAGATCACACTCACACTCTTTTCAACAAACAGCAGCTCAAGAAATCAGAGATGCAAAGAGTCACTGACCTGATGTTTACTGAGATGAAGGGCCAGTTTGAAATGTGTGAAAACAGAGTGAGTTTGGAGCTTCCTGGTGAATACCTGAGAGTGGCAAACATCAGGAATAATGAATGGCTGAACGTATACTTCAAATTGGTCATCAGTTAACATTCCTAATGCTTCACTGTTTACCTTTTAAAAATGAAGTGTTATGAAGTTTCAATGCAATAAGATGAAGCTTTTTTGTATTATTTATACAAGCTTTTTTACACTTTTTTAATGTCATATATTTTTTGTTACACATGATCATCTTCTGCTGTTTTTGTTTACAATTTTCAGCTGCTTTCCTTATTTTATATATATATAAGTCTGATTGCTTTAAAGAGGTTTAATTTCCAAACTGTCATCATGTTGTCAAATGCTATAATCCTTCACTTAGAAAGAAAGCATTTGGGAGGGGGTAGATATGACTTGTTACAGAAAATTCAACATTTTCAACATTCAATCTATTTGTCTGCAGTATAATATATTTCATTTGCTGCCATCATTTTAATCTATTAATGTCTAGTTATATATTTGTCGTTGGAATTCTGGTTTTGTGTTTTACAGTATGCATTTATGTTGCCATGGTAATGTAAAAGATTTGGGATTGGTGAAATAATGAGGACCACAGAATAGTGATTCATTTTTTTATATTTTTTACAGAACTGAAGATTTACATCAAAGGGTGTATACTGCAGGGAGTGTACTCAAAATTACTCAATCTGTCAAACTGTACAGCATTTTCAACAAGCAGCCTCTGGTTACCATGGAAACAATTACCCTGTCTCCAACACTGTCACATCTTAATGGTTGAAAAAAATCACCTAACTGAAGGAGGAAAAAACGTTTCCTTCCATAAATCAGTGTTTATTTGCGACAAGATCTGTTTCGTGATGCTATTCCAAACGAGGTTGTTCTTTTTACAAATCGGAGCCGGTCTCTCCGTGCCATTTTCTCGAGCAGTGCATGTAGTTGTCTCATGAGATCGTGACATGAGAAACATGTTATGCTTCTTATGCACTGCGTTCATATCCAGTGATTTCTGAGTGAGGTAATATGTTGGAATGAGAATATATGGATTTAAGCTAAATCTGCTGCTTCCGTGTTTGTTTTTCTAAGCATGTACGCAGAATTATCATTTTCACCCAACCAATTACAATACATGTTTTTCTATGTGATTCTTCGAGCAATGCTAAAGGGGCTTCAGTGTCTACACTGCAGGATAAGGCACATGACAGCCAGGCTAACGTTTGCTGTTTACACTTCCCATCTCCTACTTCACATTGTAATCCAGTTTCCTCACTTTGACCCCTGTGTGTGAACATAAATAAGAGGTTGACAAACAAATCAGTTCCCATCAGCTGCAGTCTCAGTCTCTTTCTGTAAACATGGCTGGGGGAAAAAAAATCAAGTCTCTTCAATTGTTTCAAAGACTAAAAGAAAAATATCAACAGATCTGTCCGTGAGACTCGAGTCTTGAATACTCTAAAGTAGCTCATGGCCAGAAAAAAAGTGTTTTTTAGTTTCCATTCATAGTCCTTGTGAAGTCTTTTGAATGGCCACATCAGTCGAGTTCCTGGCCTGTACAAAGGATGCCCAGGTAGATCGGTTTAGGTGACAGCAGTTTGTGAATGAATAATTGTATCACATTGAAATGAAGTAATGAATCTATGTCTCACAAACACAATTGGTGATGCCAGTCCTAAAATAACGCTGCATTTCTGATTTTAGTGTGTCAACATGTACTGAAGGAGACGTTGAAGAGGTTTCTTTGTAAATCAAAGCGGAAACCTGGTCATGATGGTCCCCTCCGTGACTGAACATCAGAGGCCCGGCAGGTGGAGGTGACGTGTTCTGCGAATGACCGAAATGATGCTAGCATCAGAAGAGGCTTGTCAACGTGCTCTGCGATGGACTTCGGCATTCGTGAACATCCAGGCTGCCCGGCACAGAGGTCAGTACAGGTGTGACAGTTGGCATGGTGGGGTTCGTAAGATCTGTCAGAGTGGTGGGGGTACTGGACGGGCTCATGGAGGCATTCGAAATCTCTGAGGCAGGACCTGAAGGTGTTCCTCCAGGCAAGGTTGATCCATCCGAGGTCTTGTCCACGCCTGTGTTCTCCTGACGGAGGAGGTTTCGTCTGAACTTGGCCCGAGCGTTCTGGAACCAAACCTGTATTGCAGGATACAGTGACAAAATTCCATCCGTTAGAAATAATTTCACAGAAAACAGAGATGTGTGAAATTGTTGTGATGCACAGGGGACAAACATTAGTCTCATCAAAGCAAAATGACAGCTTTGTTTTCTGGCAATGATAATTAGCGCTTTGAGATTTTATTCTTAGTTTCTGCTCATGAATGTTTTGTTTATTTCATTTTTTCTGTCTTTGGTCCCTTGGTGGCTGTGCCAGAGCATTTACAAGCCAACTGTATGTTGTTGTTCCTAGTTTCAATGATGGCTGACAAACAGCTGATATGAGACGTTTGTTTCCAGATATGATTTAAAACTTAAGCTTCATTTATTCGTTTATTTTTTCAGGCAATTCATCCAGCTTTCTCTCCTCATTCTCTTAAGCAGACAAGTGATATTAAAGCATATTATTTACATTTGATTCCTGTAATAATCAGTCCAGTTTATCGCTGAAGTAAATGAATGTCTGATGCTTTGTTATATTTGCAGTGCAGAAGTTTTAGTTACAGTGATAGTTAGCTAGTTTTGAAAAGTTAAGCATAGGATTTAATTCATGAAAAATCATAATACTAACATCTCAACAGCATTGCAAAGTTCAAATTGTTGCAGCAAGCCAAAACGATTTGCTTAATTGGAAGAAGATTTCTGACCTGTAGCACACGCTTGGTTAGACCTGTTTTCTGGGCCAGCTGTTTCAGGTCCTTGGCGTCAGGGTTGTGGTTTATGGCAAAATAGGATTTCATGGTCCTCAGTTGATGGTGTTTAAAGGACGTTCTCATGCGCTTGGTCTTCTGGCTGGTGGAGTATTGAGAGTCTCTTTCCATTGGATCCCCATCATTCTCATTGCAGCTCAAAGCTGTTTGAATTAAACGCATAAAATAGATATCAGCTGTTATGCTGTTACACATCAAAGTGAATAGAAGTTTTCCATTGAGTATATTATAGCATTGAACACATTTATTGTTTGGTCACTGAATAGTCCAAATATATAATGGTAACGTGAGTATTTCAACAGCTAAAGCACAATAGTAAATCAAAGTTTCATATGAGGGCAAATTTCTCTGAAATACAGTGCGTTCTAGTGTGAATAAGAGATGCAGAAAACAGAATCTCGTGAAGTGGTAATTGAATCGTTTCCCGGTAAGTTCCTTCAGTGAGCTAACAATAAGAATACAGAGAGTCTCCGATCCAGGGACAGATCGCTCACTGTTTCATCATTTGCTCAGACAGGCTGATGAGAATGAGGTGCCTTCCTCCGTTTCCTTTGTTGTGTCTTTCAAGGCACTCCAGAAATGTGTTTAGTCTCAAATTTGAACTGAATATCAGAGGAGCCACATCACCCTAATGTTGCTGTGTTTGCAACTTACTGCATACATAATAATCTGCATTATGATGCGGCCTTAAATCATATTCTGTTATTCTTTTTTTTTTTTTTTAAAGCTAGTTTGATTCTCAACACAATAGACAGTTCTACAACAAGAGCTTTGTGAAAGCTTGTATGTTGTTAGGCAACATACCAGTTTGAGTTTTGTTTCAAATTTGAAATGTAAATTTTTATATTCTTCTACATTTACAAGTATTCATTTAGCAATGCTTTTATGCAAAGTGACTTAGATTTTATCTAAAGCATTCAGAAAAGCATCTTCGTAGAACTAAAATATTTACTTGTGGGCATTTTTGCCTTTCTGTTTATAAGATGACTTGTGTTGAATTTAATTGTAAAATAGCTCACAGTATTCAGGCTTGGACACAAGTGTTTAGGAGATAGGCCTGTCTCAATGTGTCAGAAATGTGTTTGCGCCAGTTCCAAATTCTTGGCAGAAGTTTATGTGTTGCTAGACGCACGACAGTTCGAAATTATGTTTTCTCTGACAACTACAAATATTAGTCATTGAAAATCGTCTGATCAACACTTCAGATAATTAACCTTGAATGCTTACAACGACACATGGTGAACAAATGTTTCCTCATGACAGAAATATGGCCATTGAGAAATTCTGTTACCTTTAACACAATGATACAGGTCAAGAACAATTATCTCTAACGCAGAATTATTTGTGTGCACGTGTTGATTGTGATGTTGCGACAGTGAATCTTTATTCTTAATATTTTCAGGGTTTTTTCGTCTTTAGCTGTGCTGTTGTTTAAGATGTAATCTGATGGGGGCAGCAATGATCCGACTGCCCTGTACTGAGAGCAGTTTCAAAGTTCACACTCATGTATTGTGGTGGGGTTGTAAAGAGTTGATCTGATTGAAATTTTCGTTTTCGTATCTTTTTTTTTTACCCCTCCATTTTTAATCTATGCACCATTGGCTAGTATTTTTAAAGCTGGTAAATACGCAAGACATGAGAAATTCGCCAATTTATCCAAGACAAAAACGTTAACAAAGCAACTAAACAACTCTGCGTCCCAAGTTATAGAACCCACAGCATTTCCTGCGAAATTAATTCTCGGAAATATCGTATTAAAAACGTGGTGTTTTTTATATTTATATTTTTAACAAGTAAAGTGTAATGATGGCAACATGCTTGTTGGGATTTTCAAATCACGTGATTCTGTGTTTGGATTTTAACAAATTAAAATTCGATCATTTATTTCTTGTGATAAATATTGAAGTTTTTTTATCTTCCAATTTTCTGCTCGCTTTATCCCACTATCGGGCAGACAGATCTAGTAATACTAGCATCTTGATTTGTAGAAGTACAAAATAAAATGGGTCATATCGTAAAAACAGATTTGCATTTTTTTCAGTCTTTTTATAGCCCACATAAAACAGAGTAATGGTAAATAAATTTGTCTGAATTTGGCTGCGCTCTGTCCCTCTGTTTCTCCATCCCTCCCTCTTTCCTTTTCTTTCTTTCTTTCTCTTTTATTTAATCTTCTAGAGGTCTCGACTAGCATCTAAGCCATTTTCCACTTGTCAGCCCCTGTAGTCGTCATCATTCCTCTGTTTGGTCCTCGAGCAGGGGCCCAAATGCCCCGCTGAGGGGCCCAAAATGCCCGAGCGAACAAGTCACGTTGTTCCAAATTGTTCAACACAAGCTCAAGTATTTGGCAGAATTCAGTGATGTGTATCGATTGTCTTGAATAAGTGAACCATAATGCATTATTCGTATAGTTTAACGAATAATACATTGTGTTAGTGTTTTAAAAATATCTAGATTTAAAAGAGGTTAACTTATGTATAAGTTATGTTTATATGTATATTTTAACCGTTTCTAATACACAACAAACCGGAGCTCTTCAAAGAAATCGTCAGATATAGTTTTTAACAAACAAGAATAACAAATAATCAAATAATAATACAAGACTTATTTCATTATTTAAACTTTTTCCAGTTATGCCCACTATTTAAAACAGCTAATTAAAATTGTATTATTATTTTTATAGTTACAGGTATTATTTATATAGGTCTTAAGTAATTTTACCCGTGTGTTAATGTCATGCCTTCTCGCAATTATATATGCTAATCACAATGATTTCATGGCAGTCGTAAACCAAATGTTTTGTCAATGGCGTTGAAAGTAATGTTTGTTTGTTTTTTGCTCTTCAAAAACTGTGAAACTTTCGTTTATTTTATGATTAAAATTAAAGTATTGCAAACAAGAAAACTGACGCTGAACGCTCGAAATTGCTGTTGCAACTAGTAGGCCAACATTACTAAAGCGCTCCTAACGAAAAGTTGAAGGTAAAATTAAAAACAGACATTTAAGATTTCCAAATGATCCAAATGATTATTTTATATAAATAATAATACTTGGAGAACAAAATGGAGAACTTGAGCAGCAACAATAAAAACAACAAGTGTGTGATGATCTTACCTGCATTGTACGCCGCTAAGTCCGCTCCGGGCCCCGGGCTCTTCCTCTTTCTGGGCCGGCCCTTCTGCGCTGTGTTTACGCCGTTATAATAAGACAGTCCTAGAGGGCCCGTGGTGCCCAGTCCTTTATTAGGCGCTACATCCGTGTGATTGAAGTGCGTGGGGAAGTCTCCCTGGATGAGCGTTTCAAAGTGTAGCCTGCAGTACACTAGACTGTCTTTCATGCCGAAGTGGTCCCCAGTCGTCAGCATTTTGTTGCAAGTCGTGCAGGTGAAACAGTTCAAGTGGTACACCAAATCCCTGGCCCTCATGACCATTTCCGAGGCCGAGATCCCGAGGTGGCACCGGGCACATCTCTGCACCGAGAACCTTCTGCGGGAGAATAGAGCAGTTGTGACCTTTCAGCACTCTTCAACCAGAAAGTGGCTCCGGCACTCATGAGCCTGACGTTAAATGCGGCAAATACAAACCGTTTAAAAAAATGCATATTAATTTGTTGTTGAGCGATGCGATTGAACTTGCATTGTTTTGATATGTATGTGGCCCTGAGATATATCGATGCAAAATAATGCATTAAACAGCGGGGTACAAGCACAAATAAAACGAGCTCATTCAGTCTCTCCAGTAATCACGTGTCTATAATAACTAAATAACTTACGATTGAGATTGACGGGTGCCGCGGCCTAATTGAAAGTGGAGAGGAGTGAAACCGTCACTTATATTATTGTCATAATAGGCCTCTCACTTCCTCTGCTTTTTAAATTGTATAATGACACAAAAATCAATGCAAGCTCAGCCAAATATCAACCTAAACACAGTATGACATTTTAAATAGCAATTGCTTATTTCGTTTTAACGCATCGTTTTATTTTATGCAAACTACATCAACTGCAAGACTAAACATTTTGTTTCTTTTATTATAAAAACGGCGATCTTTGGGCTAAGGGTTGATGTTTGAGTGACGATATTAATATGCATTAATACGTTTGATTAATTATTCTATTGTCAAAAGCTTTATTATTTTAATCTTTTTGCTCATAACGTATCAGCTATACGTCTGTAGTATCACGCAACTGTTGAATTAAATGTGTTTTGCAGACCTGTAATAGTCCTCTTTGCAGTAGATGCTTCCGTCTTTACTGAAGCAGGTGAGCTCAGACTCCAGGTTTAGTTTACACTCGCAGCATTTCAGACAGCGCATGTGCCACTGCTTATCCACCGCGAGCAGGTAATAGCGATCCGAGATCTTCCCTCCGCAGCCCGCACACAGAGCCACCCGGTCCCCGCTGATCGAAGGCATATTCTGCAGACACACACACAAACAGACCCATCACAGACCCAAACTCACATCCCAGCCTAAAACAAACACCGTATTTTTCCTCCATTCTCTTTGCTTTTATACAAACAGATGGGAAGTGGTAACAAAATAATATGTAAATGTTTATATAAAGTGAGTTTAGACGTGAATAACAATTGAGCACAGATAATGTTTTTGCGCATTTACTAAAGAAAACGAATAAAAACACATTATGAAAGTTGCTTCTGTGCAGGTGGGAGGGGTGTAAACTCTAATACAGATTCTAAACACTACAGCAACAGTGACTGGAGTGTGTATGAGCAGTTATTGTATCTGTAGTTTTGTGTTTAGTGAAATAAAGATTGAAGATCATACATAACGTAGAAAATACATGTGCATTTGCACAGTAATACTTAGTATAAATAATTATATCGACAATTAACAAAACTCTTCGAACGCAAATCGACTGTGATTCTTTATTTTAATTTTTAATTTCCCTTCGTTGCATGTTGGGCTGCAGTTTAAAAAAATGTTTAAACAGCTTTAAGCATCGTGTGTGCCAAACAAACTGATACAAATATTCGTATTTCCAGTGTATTTACTGCAAAGGTTTAGTATTGTCTTTTAGTTATTCACAAACATTAGGGCCTAAAACAACGTCAATTTTTTCCATTTAATGTTTGCCATTTTTATTAGATCCCTTCTCGCGATTTTATTGTAGCTGATTAATTCTATTTGTATATAATTTGTCTTTTTTTTAAAATTATGGTTAAGGCCGATTGCTGAGTTCCACATCAATTAAAATGTAACGTTATTAATAAGCAGCAGAAATGACAAACATTTAATGGGACTTTTGTCAATATATCATACAATAATATTCACACAATATAATCAATTCGAAAAAAACAAAGTTAGTTTTTTCTTGTGTTGTCGGGGTTTGGAACTAGATAGTTTGTAATAGTTTTCTTTTCGCTAATGCAAATTTGATTCAATGTCTTAAATGTTGTTTCGAATAACCACACTTTTATTGTCGAAATTAAATAAGACTGTAAGATTTAATTAAATGCAGTAACCAACTTTAAACGAATCTGTATGCATTTGCAAAATATTGTATCTCGTAGCTTTCTGTGGACTATTTGGAATCCACCCATAAAAAAACCCACAAGAAATACATTGACAAACGGGCCTCTAATTTTGGCTTAAAGTTTGTTTAAATAGACAAGATCACAATCACATCATTGGGCCTCAATATCGCTGTTTGAATAACGGTTCAGTTAACATGATCTGTTAGGATTTCCAGGCAAGCGCCTGGAGCGAGAGGCATGGCTTTCTCCTACCGTCTCTGTTTCCCCCATATCTATGGCCGAGCTGATAGTCGCCGAATCGCTCTTTCCTCTCCGCTCCATTTCTTCCATAACACCATGCATCTCGCCTCCAGGCAGACCGTGGAAAAGCATCGTTGCAGCAGATGAGACCGAATAGCACGTGTTTCCGTCAGGTCTGCAACCCAAGATTTCCGTGAGACGCACTTCTAGCCCTGTGTAGCAGTTCATATGACCTCTCTCTCTTTCTCTCTCTCTCTCGCTCTTTCTCATTAAAGAATCCCCGTAAGGAGAATCCGATCGAGCTAATCGTTATTCGTTTGTCAAAACTGTCTACTCCGGACTCTTGAATGCAATAATATATCAAATCGCAAAACATGCACACAGCACAGATAGACTGGTGAAACCTATGTGAGCATTCCAGAGCTTTGAGGACATACCAGCTACTAAAGCCCCTCTACATGTGCAACACTGGACCCTCCTATTTCTTCGCGAGTAACTTTCAGTTACCACATTTTGAACATGAATTTGTCAGTGTGAGATCTCTTTTTTTTCTCTCTTCTTGTCTCTTCGGAAATCAGTCTTGGAGCCTGACTGCTGCCAGTCATTACGCAGAAAAAATCCGCCGTTGCATCGCCTTAGAATAAAAATATAATTCCGAAATGCCTGGTAAAATGACTGAATGACGACACGGATTGTGTAAGTGGTTATATCTTCTTTCTCGTCTCTTCAGCTCCTCCACGACAGTTTGTCATGAGACGCAAATCGTCCAACTTCAGTAGGCATCAGATTGGACACGGAGAAAATGCTTCTAACTCTAATGGTTATTCTAACACGTGAGATGGTTGCCCTGTCCTGCTAGTATTTTTTGTAGAGTCTGTTGTTCGTCCCGCATGCAGTAAGCTCAGCATGTAGGTAAATGAACAGGAGGAGGAGTTGAGGACACTTTGGGTTTGTATTATCCAGTGAAGGCAGTGAGGTAGAGGCTGATCCAGCCCTTCCCAGCTCTCTTCCCTCTCCAAACGTGAGCAAACCCAACGCGCCTTTTCTACCGGGACTTTTACGTCACGCCATTTCTTTCGTGATTATTGGCTGTTCGAACCCTTGATAGACTCACTGTATCGAATTGTTGCGGGGATTTTTATGTCATCTCGACTGAAATATAGTGGTAACCCAAGACTTTCTAAAATGCATATTTAAGAGATGTTTTATTTATAACGATGTACATAAGAATTAATTCTGTCAAAAAGGGTTTATGGTGAATGTTGAGTATGTCAGATCAGTGACTTGTTTGTATAGTTAAAAATGTGGTAAAGAACTTTCGTTAACGCGGTTTTCCATATATTCATCTGAGGTGCGTTAAAAGTAAATCTGTATCGCTCCAATTAAAAAAGTTATCGTTCTACCCTTTAATATTTTACAGATTGTTATACGATGCATTGCTTAATAATGAAGATACGATCTTATTTGACACCACTAGGTCTAATCTTCGCATTGATCTATTTTACCAGACAAGCTGCCCATGTAACAGCAGCAGCCCCGGACAGACCCCCGTTACTGCTTCAGACAAAAGGATCCTGAAGTGCGGAACACGATTCCTTCTCTGCTCTCCTGACAGCGTTCAGTTTACTCGCACAAAATAGACTGTGAGAAGTCCAATTACTGAATTCATGTGCTTCCTAACCCTAAATCTACATTTGCCCCGTTTTAAAATGCTTTAAAACGTCTTCAAAATTTATAATTATTCACTTTCTTATTGGTTTACCTCACATTTTTCAGGTCTTTCCCTGACCGCCCTCAGTACTCAACGACTTTATCAAAACTGACGACATTATGTAAATTTAAGAGCGTAATACTTAACAGTTTTAAATTATAGTGTATTATGCATTGCGTTATGTTTATTAAAATCCATTGATATTTCAATAATAAATGTTTTCTCTTTCTTCCTTTCTTTTCTTAATCTCTATGAGGTGAGTGTTTGGAAAGCAGAGGGAAACACAATGAATATCTCGGATCATCCATTATTAATGGTGGCCCTCTTTTGTACTTTATATGGACTGCTGTGAGCCACTGGTTCCAAATCCCAAAAGCCCATGTATTTGTTTTACTTATGCTGTCCATCCAGCATAATAGGTGATGATTCTGAAAACAAGAAAGACGCATTTATCACTTTTGGTGACTAAAGGGGGATGGGAAAACGTCCATGGTTACAAAATAGTCAGTGGATTGATTTAAGAATATCAAAGTTTAGTGATATGTAGTAGCTTATGCGTGTAACGTTTTGAATAGCTCGCCTTATTTTATCCGATTTTGTTTTCAATTACTTATTGGTTTTTGTTTTGATTTTAACGTATTCGTAAAGCACTTTTAATTGGCTCGCTGAATTTAATTGGCAAGACAGTATTAATTTCGTGCCCTGGAGAGCAGCAGACCTCAAAAAAACTCTGGAATTGAACGAGCCCCCACGTGACTCATGTAAAAAAAAAGTCGTCGTTCACCTCAAACAAGATAAATTGATTTATTTTGAGTGGTAAAATGTGGGTTACCATCGCATCTATTCTTTGCAAATAATTTACTTTAGCACACGTTCATAGAATTATTTAAAATAATATTATTTTCTCAAAATTATAGTGAAAGTGCGCTATTTATGTGGAAAGTTTTGTAATGCATAAAAAGCAAAGCTTTGCTAAACAAGCGCTTTAAATTAACACGCTACGGTTTGAAACATTGTTTGATGAGCGTGCTATCGGTTTTCCTATTGCATTATATGGACATGCAAATTAAAAACAACAACAGAAAAACAATTCCTATGTTTTGAAATTTTGTGCAGAAATTTGTATCTGAAATATTAAAAAATCATTATGTTTAAACTATAGGCCCTGTTACATGTAGCGTTGATTTATAAAACCATCGCCAGACCTATTAGAAAATGTGCATGGCTAGATTTAATATTAGGTGCAACTCAGAAACAATGTGGTTATATCGCTTTTAAATCCAAGAATTATGCTTCAAAATGATTATTTCCTAAAGTTGAGGCAAGAGCTAGTTAGTTAAAACATGTTTACATATTTAATAGACGTTAAATTACTGTTCATTAAACTTCTACATGTTCAAGTAAGAAAACCTGAATGTACAGTGTGTGTGTTGTCGATCTCAGCAGATGAAGGATAGCATTAACTGTAACACATTATCAGCTTGTGTGTCATAAACAGAGAACTGGCTTTATGACAAGACCAAGAGTCTATTTAAAGTAATACGCGCTCATTAGAGAAGTCACGTTGTAAATATGTGGCTAATAAGTTGTAGATTATGCTGAGGTCATATTAGCTATCTTAAGCATGGAATCGATAGCTATTATGTAATGTGTGTGTGTGTGGTGTGTGTGTGTGTGTGTGGAGGGGGTGACAAAGGTTTAGATCTTTATAAAGAAAGTCACTTAGGTCATTCAAACGCGTTAAGAGGAAAATTATATGAATGGGTTTAACCTGTAATTTTCCTACACTTGTATTCCTGAGTGACATGCGCCAAACTATTCACGTTTTATTCACGTTTGCAGTCGCAGTAATAAAATAGAAATACATTCATTGCTGCACAAATGAGGGTCAGCAAAACCCCACGACACTGCAAAGAGCAACGTGTGCCAATAATGTCCGATTGTGGGAATCTGGGAATTCCTATGATGAACACTTGACTGAAAATTGCAAAACACTGATACACTGATCCAAATATTTAGGTTGTTTATTCAACAAAAAATAAAGGAATTGCTATTCATTCCAAAAATACAGATTGATCTGAGCAGCCACAAAAAAACAGGTGCAGCTGTTTATGTGGAGTGACAAATATATTAGTAATACATAACTTGTTAAGATGATCTTCATATTAGACTGGCAGTGGTATAATCTCATCCTATATTAGGGATGTAGTAGACAGATAGACTATTAATAAAAGTACCCACGGCATTGAAGGGCAGGCGTTAATATTAAAGTTTTATTGCACAAATATGAAAAGGCATGTTAAGCTCCCAAATCCTTATGCAAATGAAATCCTGTGTAATACCCTTAATTGAATACATGCATATTTATAATGTTCGCTCTCTGTCTAGAATAATGTTGGCTTATACATTAAACATTTTAGTGCGGGATATCTTGAGGCGTGTGTGAAATATGATATTTCAAGAATCCGTCAAATTAAAAGGAAAAACTGTAAAGGACAAAATACAGACACTCCAAAACTATAGACTGTATTTGTTAGTCTACTGTTTTCCTGGTCTGTTTCACCTTTTAGAATAATTCAGCACTTTCGTTGTTTAATTCAAGATTACCTATGTGGTTTATCTCTGATTTCATAACGCCTACTTCATGTTTCCACAGCGCTTATTCAGTCAGCTCTAATAGCGGGACCCCGGTGTTTAATATGGTTTGTACTCGAACACCGGGGAAACCGGCGCGTTTTGTCTGCCGCCTTTGTATCTCTCCCCGTGATAATTCCTCCAGCGCTGATCAAACCGTGAGCGCACCACTGATATTTCTGCCAGGAGATTTGGGACGAACCAACAGAGCAACACTGCCTACCGACTGCCGGTGAACGATTCGTTAATCTTTTATCCAGAGAAAACTGTGGGATGAATCTCACCTTTATAGTGGTAAAACATATATATTTAAAGCATAGCCTAGTAGCCTATATATTAGTAAATGGCATTTCGGTTGTAAAATGGCAAAAAGACAAAAAGGAATTTACAAAAGTCTTTCTTTACAAGCAGAGTCAAAGTAATATACAGATATATATATATATAAATAGTTAAAGTGGATCATATTTAGCCTTTTAATGTTGATGTACATTCGGAGCATATGTTGGCTGTCCTACATGTGCGTTATCTCAGCTTTGATTTAAAAGTGGACGAATAGCATTTTTTCTTCGCCTTTCTTTTAACCTGTTAATGAGTTCAAGGTTTGCCCTTTACCTTCTGTCTGAATAGAATTCTTCCGATGAGGTGTGAGACCGGAAACCAATAACAGCTTCCTCATCATCGCATTGCTCGTCTGACATGAGGAGACGAGAATGACGCAGAGGTGTAGAGGAGCGAGTCTTTAAATGTGTAATGGATTTTTGCCATTAGAAAAACATTATATTTATCTATGCATGTTTATTTCTCTAATGTAATAAATGCTTTATTTTTATAAGGAAAGTTGTTTGGAAAATATGCATTTAAAGTCAGTGCCTTTTTCAGGAAAACAATAGTTGCCTAGCGTTATTGTGTTATTGAATATTTCATGTTATTTTAAAAATAATAGCAGACCAATGCATTTAATAATAGATATTTCCTGCAGTTTATGAGAGGAGATCGTCGCTAGTCTTTCTGTCTGTAGGCCTGTTCTTTAGGGAGGGTGTTGCGGAAGAGATCTGCTTCTCACTCCCTGATGAACCAAAATTGTTGCGACTGGTTTCCTCATGTTCTCAGAGCTATAGGCTTTAAATGGCTGCATGAGCCAAAATAATTTATGTGAGCAAGATTAAGCTGGTAGATTGAAAGTGTAAAAGCTTTATTGGCATGAAAATAACGGGACTTATTTACTTTGTCAAAGCATATAGGTGTATTGCAAAAGTTCGCTATATATGCGTTTCATAAGTATTTATTTAATATTAAAGCTAATTTCAGGTGCTTGTCCTCTTATCAGTTATCGCGATACTTCTGGTGTTGACTTACATAAACTTGTGGAGGTTGACAGGGCGCTCGCGCTCGATCAATGACGGGTTTTGAGAAGTCGCTAAAGCCATTACAAGTATCAAAACATCAAAAGGTAATGTTTATACGTGAAGGGGTGAGCAACCTAACCAATTACACCTAAGATATAGTGGCCATTCTGTTCGGGCCCCTTACAGTCTCATTATACGTTCACACCATTTGGCATTGATTATAGATCAGCTCGTGAGGGCGACTGACTACAACTTCTGCCATTAACCTGTCAGTCTAAACCAGAAATCAGAGGAAACTGAGGAAAACCAACGATTGACGAATTGTTCGACATGACACAACATTTTTTAACTCTTCCACCTTCCTAATAGACTTCATATTATTTATTATGTGAGATTCTGTGATTGGAAAATGGTGAGTGTGGACCTCTGAAATACGATAGACACATTTTCCAGTTAAACTGGCACAAAGTGAGATTATGCTAATTTATTAATAGATGTGAGATGCTAGTTTATTAACTGTGGTCATTAGGGCATTAATAATTAATTGTAGTCATTGATTGTTGCATCTTAAGTATAAAAAACAAAGCCATGGCTTGAGAACTTTGTGTGTGTGTCCGTTTATCCTTATGAATAATGATTAGACGAACAAACTCGGAGACCTTTCTAAAGCAACATAAGCTTTTGACCTATCTTCTTGGTTTTGTCCCACACTTTTGGAGAACCTCTGCCTCAGCGTAGAACTAGAAGGAGAAAAAAAGAGAACACTTCTTTTGTTTGCCTCCATCCTTTCTCCGATTATTTGTTCCTGTAAGAGCAGTGAGCTCCTTCCAGCATCTGCAGGCTGGATTATCTGGAGGAGACGGAGCTTGTATTATATCCTGAAGGGCCTTGTACTGTAAAGGTTCACTACAAGTTCCCTCTCCTTGCTTTTCTCCTCCTAAACATACCGCCAGCTTGAATGGGTGGATAACTCTTTGTTAACAGGGCAACTATTAACTCACATGGAGTTAATCAGAGTCAGTGGAATGGTGTATGTATTAACATTTGAATGGACCATAGTCTCCACTCTGGGCTGCTTTATATGGTAGGTCCTCAAAAGGGACAAGGCTTTGCGCTTTAAATACTTCCTACTTCCCAGTATTGGTTTGGCCTGGAATAGAAAGCTGTGTTTGAAAGTAAACACATATAGAAAACACATCCTGTTCATGGTAGAGTGACTGTTATGGATGCTGGATCTGAATGAATAGTCTCTAATCTTCAACATCCATAAAATACTGATATTCAGTTTGTGAAGGGCTGTTTTGAGGATTTAGCCTTTAAAAACGTTGCGTTTGTCAAATACAGGTTAACAGACGAAATAATGGAGGAGACGTTGAGTAGTTTAATCTTCTTGCTAAAAATGAACAAAGCCACTTTTAATTGCAAAAATATTCTGGAGCATAAACGTGGCCATACCCTCCTGTTCTGTCCTTTTCTCCTTGCTGACAGCAGTGTTAAGACTTGGCTGGTCAAAGACAATGTGTTTCCTTTTTGTCTGAGCCTTAGGTACACAGATAGCGTTGACCTCTTCATTCAGACCTCTGGCCCGCTGAACAGGAGGAAACACTAATTAACATCTTACAGCTCTCGTTTGTTCTCAACACCACTGGAGAAACAGAGTGTGAAAGCGCCTGAAGTGTGTGTGTGTGTGGTTGCATTTAATTATACATTGTACAAATATTATAAATATCGTGGAATGTTTTTTTCTATAATATTTAGAATGTGTTTGATGAAAATATCTTGACTGAAAACAGCGATGTTCTGTGTTTGATTCTCAGTATCTAATGTCTTTAAACGTGTACCCTTTGCAGTGTGCATCATTCAGAAGAGTGAGTATGTCCTGCACCAATTTTGTCTCCTGCAGAAGCTCCAGCTTAACCACCGTCAAGACGCCTTGGAGGATTAGATGAGAATGCTAATGTTGTGTAAATTTCCTGAATGTCTATATGGCATGAGCTCTTCTGTCCTCCTCTGATTAGCTCTGCATGTGCTATTTACTAAGCCAGTGGCCTGGTCCTCTCAAAGGCCTTCTTATTTGTTCTTCATCATTTTATTGAGTCGCTGGATTGTTGTCGGGGGAAAGTAAAGCTAATGTGGAAATGTAGACTTAGTGGGATTTATCCACGGGAGTGAAAAGGGCCTTTTCTCTGGTTTTGTTGGTTTAAACCTTGTCTTACCACCCACCCCCCCGTCCACCCACCAGACTAAAAGCTTTTGACATCTTCATGTAGTTCACAGTGGGCAGCCATTGTTTGTTCTTGTCAGGAGAGCGGATGGGGTTTTGCCCCTGCGAGCCTAGTGGCACAAGCGCAGGACTTTACCGTGGACGAAAGGGAAAGGGAGGGCTTGTTCTTCGCTCCAGTTTGGGCCAAAAGCGGGGAGCTCCTCTCCACACCACCCCCCCTCCCCTTTCAGATCCCCACAATATGGTCATTGTCCGGCGGTGAATAACGCGGCCACTCCGGCGATGTGGGCCGCTTCTCGGGCTTTGACTATGAACCAGATTTCTTTCTTCAACGTGAAAGACGTCTAATCCATGTAAATATGGGGATTCTGCAGATAGAACCTTCACTGCAGAGGGGAGGAAAGTGAGGGGGGTCAACAATTTAACCTTTGACCTGACAAATAAGAACCATGAAAGTTCTAGAATTGGCAGACAAAAAGGGCCTGAGCGGCTGATTGAGTTTTCTCTGTGCCGCTCGGTTGTACGAGACTGACTGACAGATGACATGAGAAGACGGGTGTGACTACTGCTGTCCACATTGCTGAACATGAGGCACAAAGGTAAGAAAAGAGGTTTTATTGTGGTTTGTTTTTCGTCTTACAAAGGAAACAGCAGATTGACCAGGGGGTTAGATCAAAGTCACACAATTTTGTTTAAGCTGGTGGATGGCAAACTAAAGGATGTCAGAAAGATGTCTGTTTTCATGCAGGTCTGTTTCAGTGTGTTAAGGTTCTTGCACACATAACACACAAAACTTTAGTGTTCTGTGAATGTAAGGTTCTACACACCCCCACAAACACACAACACCCAAATGCCACTTGTAAAACATCAAGGGAGTAATAACAGAGCTGGTAAAGACACAAAACATTGCTGTTAACCCCAACGTGTGATAGAGCCACGTGCAAAACGCTGCAAAAACCGGTCAATATAAAAACAGTATGAAAATTAATTGTAAAATATATGTTTATTTATTTACTTACTCTGGAAACCTAGTCACATAATAGTCATATAAGATTAGTTGTACTTATTATGTACAATATTGTGATATCAGAATTACTGGACCATTGATTATTAGGATTTTTTATTGATTATTTCTGGATTTTATTACTTGGATTTAACAGATTTTTGGTACTACAAGACAAAATAAAAGTATACTGGAGTGGATAAAACACCCACGTAGCTGTTCATAGTATCTAAAACCAGAGTGAGTGTGTGTGTGTCATAGTGACCCCACCTCATCCAGACCTGTTCTGTTCATGACTTCCTTCCTGCTTTTAGCGTTTTATCGTTTCCTCTGGGGCAAGACAGTTTAAGAGGCCTGTCTGATTGGTCCTCATGCAGGATTTCAATCAATTAGCGATCTGTTCTAGTGTACTTGAAATATACACGTGCATTTGTTGGTGTTCCTCGCTGTCTGATTGCTGCTTTTCCTTTCTTTTCTCCAGGTTCTTGCATCGTTGCAGGCCGGTAATGTAACTTCTCTGGACCAGATGCAGACCTGAAGTGAGTAGATGTGTGTGTATCTGTGCGTGTTTGTGAGCGTCTTGATTAGCTTGTATGTTTTCTTTGGCTTTCATGTGTTTTCAGTCTCCAGTGCTTTGTTCCTTTTATAATTACAGCAGTGTTCTCCTCAGAGAGGTCTGGTTGCCGCGGTGAGAAGCACGCACACACACACACACACACACACACACACAAACACACACACGCTCCTCTCTCTCCTGCAAATACCCATTAAAGTGTAGAGCGAAAGCTGTCTGTTTATACCTTTTATACAGAGGCACAATTAAAACAGAACAAGATCAAAAAGATATTGAAGTTTTTTGTGGGGGGAGGTATGGTTTAAAAATGCAGATTTAGATATTGATGGCAGACCTTTTTTAAAATCATCAGGGAGCGTATGATCGTTAACGCTACCTCAGCAATTTAGTCAATACACGCACATACAAGCACACACACACCAGTTTGTACAGCTAGCTTTGTGAGGACTTTCCATAAACATAATGCTTATATACTGTACTGTATATCTGCTAACCCTCATCCTTCCCCAAACCTAACTCTCACAGAAAGCTTTTTACATTTTCAAAAAAGCATCATTTAGTTTAATGACTGGTCCTCACAATGTAGGTGTGTGTGACTCTTGCCATCCCTGTGAGCACCCCCATCCTTTTTGGTCTCCACAATGGTAGAAAAAAACACACACACAAACACAATGCTACACACTTAGCTTTAAAGATGAACAATAGTTTTGGCAGACAGGTCTTATATGTATAAGCAGTATTTTAGTATAATGTGTTAAACGGAGTCCTACAGTCTCATTGGTTAAAGCATTATCAGTAAAATATTTAATAAACATGCAAGGGTGTGGGATGTGTAGATCTTCGTGAATGACAGACTTCCGCTTCTTCGATATCCACGGTCGCAGATTCCTCGTGGGCCTAGTGATACATGTAGGTGCGAATAAATATGTTTGCCATGGTGGTTGTCAGAAGCCCTTTGAATAAAATTAATGTGCATGTGGTTGACTGTGAATAACTGTGACTCTGTTGCCTCTCTCGATGTGGTTTTGATGAGCGTTCTGACCCCCATTTTGTTATTCCAGGAGTCAGCGGTCTTGCCTTCTACGCTGTCGTGCGACGGCCTGGGGAACCGCCAACGTGGAGCTGTCCTCCTTCAATTCACACTCATCTCCCCTGCCTCACGGGTGTGAAATTATAAGCTCCAGAGGACTGCCTCATTCACATTTTACAAGGCTCCAGGTTATTAGCCAAACAAGGCATGCATACACTTCCCCGGTACCACAGTTTCACAGTCGAGGGTTTGGATCTTTATTCTTCCTCACCCCCTGCTTCGTCACCTCTGTACCCTTCTCATTTATGTCTGTCTTTCTTGAAGAGCCCGTGAGTCCGTGGACTAGGTGTTACAACGGCCTGATGTGAAATGGGGTTTGACTCGAGTGAAAAATCGGGGCGAGATCATGCGCCTCTCTCCCGCCTCGCACCTTTCATATGCACTTTCATTCAGATCTCTCTCTTTTTTCCAGAACAAGGGAAAATGGTTTTTGCCACGTCCATTTGTTCTCGAAAGAGGAGACAAATTACAAATGTGCTCGCGAGCCTTTGTACTTGAAATGGCTTTTTCATACGCGGAGAGGAAACTGATGAAAAGCGTCGAGCACATCAAAGTGGGTTGACAGCGCGGCCGTTTGAAAGGTTTCGAAAGTTTCGCCCGATCACAGGTCTCTCCTCTCTTTCTAGTCTGATTTTAGTTACGGGCTCATTTAAATTAAGTTCGCCCGTCAATTAGGGTGACTTTTACCCCGGCTCGCCGGACTTCAAGGGCGCAGAACTTTCCTAACGCCGCGTGTTGTGTGAAAGCCAGGCATGCTGTTTCCTTCTTTTTACCAGCAGCTCGTAGGAAATGGTTAATGGCCTGCGTTCGGCTGGGAATGGTGAGGTATTTTACAGGGGGTAGAAAAGGGGGGTTGAGTGTGTGTTTGGGGGGGTAACAATGAGTGGGGCAGTATAGGTGACAGGTGAGTCAATCAAAATTAAAACATATGTTGCCCTACCAAAGACCAGATGCTCTGGAAGTGGGTGGGGTGTGTGTTTGAGACAAAGAGAGGGTAAGTTGTGTGTTGCTCTGTGTGTGAGAATAGGACAGAAAGAGTTTTTGTTTCTCCACCAGCCACGTGGGGGCTGGTTTGTGGCCGGGGGAGCTGGTATACAGAATTAAAACTCATAAAAACATCGCCTGCCGCCTCTGAATCACATTTCTTTCATGATGGAAGGCTGAAGGACGACTTTATGATGTGTGTATTGTTTCCCCCAATTTTATACCTCCTGTAATGCCCAGATGTGGGTTTGACAAAAGAACGAATGTTGACTTATAGTGTAACTTTACTTTTTTATAAATAGCAAGTGCTATACATTAAAAAATGATTAAACTTTCAATATCAATTTACTACAAAAGTTTCACAGTCTTTACTGTGTAACATTTCAAAAGCCCTTCCAGTGTTTAAAATACTTTTTTGTGAATTATTTTCGTTGAATGGGGTGAAAAAATTGTATTGATAAAAATAATTGTATTACATGCTTAGCATTGCCTGGATATAAACTTATATTGGAGACCATTTGAAGAATATATACAAATTATATACTGTCATTAGCTATTATATGTCTGTGTACTAGCTACTTGACAATGTAAGCAGTTGTGCTGACTTGTGTCTGTTTTTGATTATAACTGAAGGTAAACAGACTTGTGCAGTAGAAGTGATGTACACAGTTAAACTAATGAAAGGTCTGAGGGGACCATGAGATGACGAGAGGAGGGCTGAGATGAAGACCCTTTAAGATGAAGAGTGTGAGAGCAAAACTGCAAGAGCTGAAAGCAAAGAAAAGAAACAGAAGGGATTAAGCTGTGTGTGTGTGTGTGTGTGTGTGTGTAAGTTAGAGAGAGAGAGAGCTGTGTGTGTGTGTGTGAGAGAGAAGTGTGTGTTTGTGAGAGAGTGTGTATAAGAGTGTGTGTATGATGTGGTGCACACTGGGAGTAAGGTCCAACAGGACGGATAAGCTCCTCAGGGGGACTTTGGGCAATATCCTGTTAGAGTGGAATGCAAATCTGTGAGAATTGTGACCAGAGGCTTGGCACCACAGTTCAGATATACACGCCTGTCTCTATTTCTCACTGTCCTCCTTATCCCATCAAAAAAGCCTTTTTCCCTGTCAGTTTTTTTCTTTTGCAAACATTTATAGAAACTGGCATGTTCAGTTCAGGTACCTCTACAAAAAACAGCACAGAGCCACCTGATGTAGCACAGTTTCATGAAACCCAAGGGGGGCGCCCATGGCAACACTGACCTGAATAGCCTCACTAACAAAACTAACGTCAAACTCTTAAGAGCATCTACAGAAAAAGGGTCATGCCTGCTTCTTAAAGGAATAGTTTATCAAAAAATGAAAATTCTGTTATCATTTACTCATCTTCGTGACTTTCTGAAGGTGAAAGAACATTTTTAAGATGGCGTAAATCATACAGTGACCACAGCCTGTCAAGCTTCAAAAATATGTTTGTTGTTTTCTTTTATTTCAGCTGCTTGTCACTGTGTGATTTTATTGCATAGACAACAAATGTGTGGCCTTTCTCTGTTTTTGTTCCAGAGAAGAAAATAAGTCATAAATGTATGGAAGAACGTAAGAGTAAGTAAATAATGACAGTTTTAATTTTTTGGACAAACAGGGCAAGCTAGCAATTTTAGGTTGTAGGAACGTTTTCCTAGCATTTCCATTATGAAACAAAAACATTAAAAATATTATTTTGAAAGTCTTGGGAATGCTCAAAACGTTCAGTTTTTATATGTTGTTTTAACAATAACATTGGTTGGTTATAAGAACATTATACAAACATGTTGTTTAATTCTGTAATGTTTTTTAAAACCGTCCACTAACTACTTAAGGATATTTTAAAAATGTCTGCTTTACTTCAAGAACGTTTTTTGATAATTTCGATAATTTCGAAAAATCGACTTTTAGGGAACATTAGCCAACAGTCTGAGAATGCTCCCTGCTATCTGGAAACCCTTTAAATAACAACCATTTCATTGTCATATCTCTCACAATTTATCCTTTTAACAAAATGAATGAAAGCTGTTGGTTAAGTCAGATCTGTTGCGTGGTTTGTGACTTTTAACTCTGGAGGTGTCTGGTGTTGTGCATTCCAGCCTGGAGTCTGTTTGAGGTAACGGATTAAAAGCCGAGACACTTTCATCTGTGGTTGATATTGTTTAGTCATCTTAGTCATGCTTTCCTCTCCCACGTTTTCATGAGTCATGGCGCTTCCTTTTTAGGTTACCCTCTTATTTAAATGACCACCAGGAAGAAGTGGGAAACCAGTGGTTTTACTAACTGAGGTTTATGCTGAAGAAATGTTGCTGTTTTTTTATTAGGAAATACCAGAGGAGCTGTCTGGGACGCTGCAGAGGGCTCAGAGTTTAGAGGCTCTGTTTCAAAGGGTCTTTCTGCTGGCAGACTCTGATAGGAGCTGATCTCAAGTGCATGTTGCAAAACATGTTTGAGTCTAATGGGTTAATTAGCTACAAGTGTCGCTGTCTGCTGAGATTTATTCATTCTAGCCAATGACTGTTTAAAGGAGCTGATCTCAGCTTTAAAGCAATAAAATACTTCAGGATCTGAGGTGTTATCCCAGCTAACAATTTTTTAAAGTTGTAAAAATGTTTTCCAAGTAACAAAATGTAAAAAATGTTATTTTGGAAAGTTCAAGGGACTTTCAAAACGTCCAGTCTTTAGACATTGTTTTAACAACATTGCTTGGTTATGAAAATGTTATTCAAACTTGTAACATTTTTAAAACTTTTCACTATATCCTTTAGAATACAGTTTTTAATGTATGTAATATGTAACATTAAAAACAGTTTGACTATTATTACTGCAAGAACATTTTGATAACTTCTAAAAACCCTTAGCCAACGTTCTGAGATCATTTACTGTGAGGCAGGATGGATGATAACAGAAGATTGTTGTTGCTCATCAGTTGTGTTAGGTAATGTAATCATCCACTGAGTTCCATTGAACTGCTTTTCAAGGTGAATAAACATCTGGTTACCTCATGCCAACAAGGTTTAAGTGTTACTGTCATATTTTTAAAACAGTGTGACAGTTTCACTTTTAAAACAGTGAGCTGACTCAAAATTGTTGTTTGTGGTTATTGACAACATGTATTTATCCAGGACCATTTCTTTAATAAACTGGTCATTCTCTTCTCCTGTTTGTTTTCCTGAAACATTTGTTTGTGTTTTATGTTTGTTTTAAATTAGTGCTTGTTGTACTAGTTAATTGGATTGAGCAACAGAACCTCAGATTTAGAGTTGCACTCCAAACAGAAGCACTCTTCTGTGTTGACTTGGTAATTCGGTCCTGCTCTGTACGGTCTCTGTTTCCAAACAGCAGCAACACTCCAGGCCCTGAGCCCCTGAAAGGAAGCCCAGGGCCATGCTGGTTAGTGTAAACTCCCTAAGGATCAGAGCAGGAAGAAAACAAGCTATATTAACATCCTCTAGTGTGATTGACAGAGCACTGGGCTTGTCTGCTTGAGTCTGCGGGGGTCTAGAGATGGCTAGGAAAGTCAGTTAACAAGTCTCAACGTAAAGAAATTGTTGGTAAATGTAACTGTTTTAGTGTACAAACTGTAAGAAGGTATGTGGAAGATATGTGAGGTGCTGTACTGGCTATCTACAAGCCATACAGCTCTCTCTCACTCCCCCACTATCTCTCTCTCTCTCTCTCACACACCTCCTGCTTTCCTTTCATCCTGCAGTCTCTTCTCTTCCACACGGTTCAGGGACGCCAACGGCTGGCGCTCCCTGTGTACACTGGTTGCTTGGCAACCAGTGCATTGGGACTGTGTGGTGCAGCAAATGTAGGCATAATATGCACTACATACAGATAAACACACACATGCTTAAAGCACGCATATAGACGGCAACCTCCGCACCATGAAAGATGTCACACCAACTTTATCCAGTTTCCAAGTTTAGTCAATGATCACTGGATTTTTGCAGTACTACATATTACTTAGTCTTAGGGTATCACAAGTTACTGTTGTACTTTAATAGGGCTTTTTGAACATGTTTGTCAAACACACCTGTTTGAATGTTGTTGTAGTCAGGTAGTTTAACATTTATTAACAAATAAAATTATTTTGTGTAAATTTAGCATTTTTTTATTATTTACTAGTATGTAGTGTCAGACTCTGATTATGCTTTTGTGTAGAAATTATCCCTAACTGAACGTCAGTAGTTGCAATTTGTCTAGTAAAGTTACAAATTTCCAGCCAATCAGATCCAAGCAAAATGTGCCATACTCAGCCGTATTTGCAACTGTTAAAAAAACGGTGCTGTTTCTGATGATGTAAGCAGTAAAAGTTTGCTCTTCGCATGTTTTCAGACCTCCTCTGGCTTCAGCATGCTGTGGACAGATCAGACGTGTCATCTAGCTGTCTCAATTTGTGGAGTTTGCGCTGTGGCCGGCCTCACCACCCAGCTTTAAGGATAAAACCGGATCAAGCTCACATCCCTTCCAGTATCCTTGAGCTTGCCAAGGATACAACAACTTCCTTCCCACTCTGTGTACATGCCGGACCACGGGAAAAAATGATGATGTACTGATAACACTGGTGAAGTTGAATTGTCAAGTTCTGAGTTTGGCCACTTCGTTTGTTTGCGTGTTCTAAGTGGGTTCTCGAGGTACTAAACTATAATGAGCCCGTTTTATTAGCTAAGAGATTTCTTTTCATACTTAATCGCCAGGAAAAAGTCTCAGACCTTCTAATTTACAATCCTGTTATTTTGACAATATTTCTCATATTTTTTGTTTATTTTATTGCTTCAGCGTGTTTGTGTGCTTATCATAATTGCCAAGACAGCATACGTATCTGAAGTTCCACTGTATAGCTGCACGTCTCCTAATGAAAGAACCTGCTGTAATCAGCCACGTGGAGATGATGTCTCTCTAATGATGTTTACTTCTAGTGGCTCCAAAATGACTCAGAATGATCCTTGGCAGTAAGTTATATTAGTGAAGAAATCAAGACTTTTAAAAGCTATTTGAGAGAATGGGATTCCTCAGTTAATCACTGACATTGTTAAAGCATAGCTTCCAGTGAAATGAGCTGTCAGTCCTTCGTTCTTGAACACTAATGGGTAATGAGAAAGCCACCGTATGAAGTGTTCAAAGAGCTGTATCCATCATTTACCTTTTCTCATTGAGTGTACTTAAAGTGGCTTTGTTTCTTTCATTTTAAGTTATTCTAGACACCGACTGATCTGCTCTTTTTTCTTTTTTTCACAGCGATCTTCGGAAATCACGGGAGGTTACGTCGAAAGTTTGCAGCTACTACTTTATTAGGTTTCGGTAAAGGAAAAGATTTTTGAGAAAGATTATTACAGGAAATGTATTTATATATCAGAAATACTGTACTTGTACATAACAAACAGGCCTGTTTGCACCTGGTATTAACATCAGATGTTCATGTATGAACTGAATTTCACATGTATTTTCTTTGTTATATGTGTTGGTCCATGTTGGTCCATCAGATGAGCTGGAAACATTTAGTGTGATGTGCTTTACAATTCCTCATTTGGACTGTTGTTTTTATTTAGACATACCTTGTAAAGTTGTTTTGTTGCTGTTATATTGCTAATGTTATGACACTATGTGATTTTTTTGTTGTCCAAAAAGCATCAAGGCAAATTAGCATAACGCTATAATCATCAGATTCATAGAATCATAGAATCAGATTCACTCAGCTTGACTGAGCATCAGAATTTAATTTAAGTGATTGTGTCACTGTTTGTGACATAGACATAGACTTATAGACTTACTCTCACAACGTCCCAGTGTGTCTAAATGCCCCTTTCTCCTGCTCCCATTACTGAAATGAAGATCTGATGCCAGAGTTGAGGATTAACATGGAAGTCTTTCTTCAGTGCAACGAGGGGTTTGAGTCCGTGAAATCAGGCAATGAGATTACAGGGCCTGGCTTTCCCAAAAACACTTCCACGGTTTGCTGTAGATTCTCATCTCTGTCCCTCTGTCTTGGATGGACCCCAGAAGTCGCTGCTGGTCTCTGCAGGTACCAGACCAGTCTACTGCTTTTAAAAATGATCTAACATAAAACATGTGTTCTTGTGTTGACAGCTACACTTGATGGAGGCGGAGGTTTGGAAAGGAGAATGTGAGACCGGGGAATTGAAGTCTCTCAGATCTGTCACAAAACCAGGGGCTTTGTTTGGGATTTGGATGTGCTGTTTAGAGATCAGTGTTTGGCTCAAAGGGTGTGTTGCGCTCATCAGCTGTTTATTATTGACAGTGTCTCGAGGTGTCGTCAGAATGAAAGACATCTGTGTCGAAAAGACGAGGGGTTTATATTTGCAGCAGAAGCCTGGAGATGGCTTTGACATGTTTGAATATTAATGACTGTTATGCATGTGACCATAAACAATGATCCCAACTAACAATTTTAGGTTGAAAGAGCGTTTCCCTAACATTTCCATAAAGTAACAAAAATGTTATTAAGTTATAAGTTTTACTAGTGTATAAAACTGGCTATTTAAAAATTAAGTTTTTTTATACATTATATAACGTTTAATTTATTTTCTAACATTAATGCAAGAATGTTTTTGAGAGAACTTTTACAGAATATTGGCCAACGTTTTGAGAATGTTCCCTGTTAGCTGGGATATTGCTGAAAGAAAGCAGTTATAATAATTATTAAACCGTATGCAGCATATCCACTGACTACAGATCCATTTAAACATCATAGGAGGTGAAAAGCACTTCGCTCTAAGACGATCTGTTTAGCACATCTCTGGTTTGGCCTGGAGTCACCAAAAATGACTGTTCCACTTTGGCTGGGCTCACCATGGAGACCTCACCAACAGTGTACTGGGAACTGCACTTCCTGGTTTAATATCAAACTTTTTCTTCCTAAATTGTCTTTTTGAGCTTTGGATTTTGGTGCATTTGAAGTTTGGGATACGCTGACTGTGGTTTCAGGGCGTGCTTTTGATTTATCTAAAAACAAAAGTCCAGCTCATGTCCCATAATTCCAAGTGTTTTCCTTTGTGTGTTAGTCCCAAATAAATGTCGAAGCCTCTAAGTTTGTATGACATCCAGGAGACCATTAAATGTCTTGAACTGAAATGCAGCTGAGGCAACTCGTGTCACACAGAGTTCAAATCTGCTAAAGGCCGAGGCTGCTGTACCATTAGAGAGACTCCGATTAGTTACTCAGAGATGGATAAAGAGGACAGAATAAAATGACTTAAACTGTACAGAGTTGCAGCTCCTGTAGGGTTGTTATTTCATTGAGGAAATGCACAGCAAGCACACTTGGTGACATTTGCTTGTCGAAATGACAGAACTTGGGAAAATGTAATTGCATTTATACATAATTTTGTACTTTTCACCTCAAACTTTTTCTGAGCTTGACAATAAACAATCCTAAGGCCATTTGTGGCCATTTTTAGAACTGCAGTGATGCTTTATGACACTAAAGATTCATAATCAATTAATACTTAATTAGCTATCCATATGGAAAACCAGCGAAGTGTTGATCTGATTGAGAGAACTGGGGAACTGTGTGTTTGTTTGCACGGCCAACCCACGCATCCACGCTTATGATTATGCATATTTGCTTGGCTTATAAAGGGTGGGATGTGATCGTCATAGAGTTGACATCTTTAAATCTCTGCGCTGAATGCCCACGGGACTTTTAGATTAGACTTGTGAGGCAAAGTCACAGAGGAAATGGGCCTGGTACACACCAACCGCCTGGAATGGCCGTCACTTTCAGGGGATTTGACTGAACAAATGACAGCATATGGTAGATGCAAGGAGAGCTGGGTATTGTTGTGACTGGAGCTCGAGTGCACAGCCCCAAGCCCCCCCCCCCAAATTATTTCCTCATTGTGTTGTCACAGACGCACCATGAACTCGCCTTCTAGCACTTTAATTAGTCTCCAGGAGTTCAGTGGTTGGTTCTGCACGTCATGTGTTGGAAAACTTCCACTTCCACAATCAGATCATCTCTGATCACTGTCGACGCCCCACTAGTCCCAGTCAAGCTCGGTGCGATGCCACAATGATATCAGAGATCTCGCTGCCTCTTCACACCCACACATACATGCAGGATCTGGCCACCGCAGAGCCCAACACCAATAAAACAACAACCATATTTGTCTGTACGTCTTGAATCATCTAGTCGCCAATTTACTACCAGTAGGAGGTTTCCCGGCTAACAGGGAACATTCTCGGAACATTGGCTACTGTTGTCTGTAAGTTCTGTCAAAGCTCTCTCCAAGTTAACAAAATAGATTTTTAATGCGAGTAACGTTAGTAGAATGTTATATAACGTTATACTGTATATCATATACACCAAAAACATTATTCGTAAGTTTGTTAGTGGAGTATGTTATAAACGTCACAGAATTGAAATGTTTAAATAACGTTCTTAAAACCAAGCAATAAGTACAACAGGACTTTCTCTTGTGCTCCACCTCTTTGAGTGAAAAGGGAGGGGGGTGGTGGGGTACAAGTTTATATGGCACAGGGTCTGTCTCCTTTTCACGTCTCTTTACAAGGCCCTAATCAGCCAACCAGACCCAGCTGCCCCTCCCAGCCTCTGCCAGGAGTCGCTATCATCTTCTGATCAAATATTAATGCCACGATACCCTACTTGCTCACTAATCCACAGCCAATTAATATTATCTGTCAATTATTTACTGATCCTGAGGTGTGCAGTCAGGTCCCCGGGGGCTATATCGACCAGGGTTCAGAATGCATAATTGACTTCCTATGCTCTCACCCAGCCAGCATAAACCCCCCCCCCCCACC
>JAZGTK010000507.1:43761-55859 GCA_036877625.1 Ambastaia sidthimunki
TTTTTACAGGGGGGGGGGGGGTCTGTCAGGGGGGCATTAGCATAGCGAGCGTCTGCTGAGCTGAGCGTCAGGAGGACGGGAAGCTCCGGGGATCTCAGAGGAGGTGTGAGGCTGTGGAGGTGAACACGCGTTATAAAATGTAAGATAAAATCCGCTGTGTTTTCTTACTGTAACGGGAAGCTGTTATCCGAGACCCCTGATGATCTGAGTGTTCTGATGTTAAAAACAGGGTGAGCTATATTTGTACCGTAACTCAGCACTTTATCAGTCTGAGGAATTGTGTTGATGGATGGATTATTATTCTGGCTGGTTACTGACTGAGCTGCTAATCTGGAATAGAAACACATCATGTGATTAATATGAGTGTGTAAGGAGAAGTTTTCACAATTTTACTCACCTAAACCAGCAATTAAAAAACTTTATTAACTACATTTTTATAGTGTTTTTACAAAAATCCCCAATACGAGATTTTGCTCAGATTTGTCAGGTTTTGCTGACTTTTGGGAACAAACTGGTCTCCAGAATATAACACCACAAACCCCCCCATACACACACATTGTTTTTTTATGTTTAATGGGGACATTTTATAGACATGATGCTTTTTATACTGTACAAACTATATATACTGCCCCCCCTGCACTAACCCTACCCATAAATCCAACCCTCACAGTAAACTTTACACTTGTTTAGATTTTCAAAACAGATCATTCTGTATGATTTATAAGATATTTCTATACTTGTGGGGACATTTGGTCCCCATAATGTAGTGAATACCAGGACTAGATACATTTCTATATCTCTCTCACACACACACGCGCACACACACACACTCATAAACACATCTCTCTCTATAATACACACATTCTAACACACACATTTCTCTGACACACATTTTTTCCTACTGAAACATAAACAGCATTCTGCCTTTGTAAATTGGCAGCTGTTGAATATTTGTGTCGTAAAGCTGAAATAACACGCTTTTGTTGTCATTTGTGTGAAGTCACATTGCATGTGAACTCATTTGATGTTTTCTGGATTATTTGAACCCTCTGACACAAACGCCTCAGTCAGCTCTAACTAGTCGGACATTTAAATTTCCGACCTCCAACTAAGACAGCGGCAGATATCAACACAGTCAAAGATTTAAAGGATAATACATTCCACTCTTTAATAGGCTACGTACGGCTGATTTCTGCTGTGCAGGGATGAAACATTTCTGTTCTCCTATTGGCTTGTTGTCTTGTTGGTTTTAGGAGTGTAGGTGTAGATTTCGACAGCAAAGCTTTCATCATTCGTTGGACTCGCGTGAGCGTGATGGCGCACCAGACCGCAGGGGAATCGTGGCTTTATTTTCACAAGCGCTTCACCATTGCCAACACCCCAGAGAGCCTGAGACTCCACCACCCACAATCACGGTCACAAACATCAGCCATGGGAACATACAGACTCGAGTCACCTGTGCGTTTCCAAAGTGAGCTCGCGGTTAAGACAGTGCAATGAAGGATTCAATTTGCCAGACAGAACACCTGCTTCCACATATGTTTGGGATTGAGTCCCAGCAAAGGGACCTGGCAGGAGAGGAGAGGAAACCATGAGACTTTGTACAAATGAAAGAAGATGAAAAGAGTTACATCAGGATCTTTTGATAGATGTGAGGCAGGGCCGAGTTTCACTGAGACTCTGCGGTGACATGAAAGTTTGATTTGATGAGTTTAGTTCTGCAAGATTGAGGCTAACAGACAACAAAATGTGTTTTAAGAAGCATAAAACTACAGGATTACAGCCTCTTGTTTTGTGATTACAGATCCTGTAGATGGTTCCTGTAGCAGTAGATCATGACATCAACAATACCAAGGTCACAGGTGCAGTTCCAAGGTAACACACATACTGATACAATGTATAATGTAGGAATCATGTGACAAACGTGATAATCTTTTTAAAAATGTGTTTTTAGAGATCTGTTCACACACAACCTAAGGACAATGATTTTCAGGCCATTTATGAAAGTAATTTGGTCTTGACCACGGATTGTGTTGAGTCTATTCTAGTTGAGCAGTTGTTTCTTATAGTTGGCAGATAAAGTTGTGTAGTGTGTGGTGTCTAGGGACTCTAGTCTTAGAATTAAAAAAGCATTCATTGCCAGTTCTCCTCACAAAGATTTCTTAAACTTTATTATTTGCAACCGGTGCCTCCGATTGATGACATCACTGCTGCCCTGGAAACAGTAAAAAATGTAAAAATGTTTTTTAAATGTTTTTGATATGACATTAATAAATGTGAGAGAACATTTCGAGAATGTTAGCCAGTATTCTAAGAATGTCACTAAAATCAGTGGATGGAACAGTTTAAGTGTGTTGAGAACAGTTTTAGAATGTTTTAACTAGTTGTTAAGTGTGTCCCTGGCTTTAGACATTGTTTGTTAGATTTTGAAGTTAACATGAAACGACAAACACAAGCCATTTGTCATTTGACATAGGGTGACTTAAATTTGTCTGTTGGGAACTGATTGGATGGTGAAAGGTGATCTTTATTTCCAGTGAACAAAAATCATGGGCTGTGAAAATTAAAAGTGATGTAGAAGCCAGAACAACCTATCGTTCAAACTAAACTTGTGTCCCTCACAGCCTGTTCATTCATCTAATATGGTTTCTGCTCTGATCAAAGTTCAGTATGAAAGTTAATAAGGTCAATTCTGGTCCATGTTGACATGACCTGAAGAAATCCTTTGTCACCACTTTCTGCAGTAGAGTGAACGCAGGTGGATTCAGAGAGAATGACATCAGAGTTTTGCGAGTGCGACGGCCGTATGAGTTTTGTGTCTCAACAGCCCGTATCAGGTTTCTCACAGAGCCCTGAAGGGCGGAATGAAAGAGAGAGAAAGAGAAATGTTTAAGAGCTGACGGCTGCTGTTTTATACCACCTGTGTTTCCGGCAGGGCTGCGTCGGGGTCCTGAGAGGGCTGCCCCACCAGCTGCCCTTCTTCACGCCTGTTTGTCAGGAGCTTTCAATAAGTCTCACGTGCATCCAGCTTGAAGGGAAGAGTGAAACGAGATGCTTCCTGCCCTTTAACTGCAGAGTGGCTTCGTTAAGGAAACCTGTGAAATCAGTTTAATAGGCTGACATCACCCCTGGGCCACCAATGGCCCACGTCTCCTGAGACCTTCTCTTCTTCTCTTCTCTACTGTTTTCTTGTCATCTTTTTTTCTCCTTTTCACTTCTTTTCTCTTTTCTCCTCTCTTCAGTGATGTATATCTATGCTGTCTGTAGCTTTTTACATAATGTGGTTGTATTTTTTTGTAAGAGTGCTTGTTGAATTATGTATTTTTGTTTCTTCATCTTTTCTTTACACCAAAACAAGGTTAAAATGTTACCGGAGCGACATTTCCCTTGTGGCCAACAGAGATGATGTTATTTTTTTGGTTTATATAAAGTAAAAGAAATCATACAATTTTTTTGTATCTTGGTTAAATACATGTAGTGTGTTGTACAGTATTCAGTAAATGTTTTTATACATGCAAGTCTCATTTACTTCAAACATTTTATATAAGACAAAAAGCTCTAATTATAGGAATAGAGCTTTTGTAATTACCACCCCATCTTACATTTTTCATTCAAACAGAAAGTCCCGCCCTAAACTTACTCTATTGGTTGAGTTAGAACTCATGAATCTGACTGATGAATCTGATGACCTTCAGACAGAACGTATGGACCCAAGCGCAGCTTTCTTTGGCCAAGGACTGCCCAAAAGGCTGAATAGACCAATCACAGTTTGTTTTTGTTCAACGTCATGCCTCCAGCCAAACAGTTAAAGAACGCTAATCTGTTAAAGAAATTAGCCAATCAGATGATGACTTTGAAGCTCCTGAAGTGTTTCCAGTTGAGTGTGCTCTATGCGCCAGATATTCAGTCAACAGGACGTGACATCTGAGGCTGAGGCTACACTCTGTAGGACTTGCATATAGTTGACTCTGCTGTATAGCACATGCTATCTATATACCGAGGTAACAGAACATTCTCACAATATTGCCTAATGTTGTCTAAAAGTTCTCTCAAAGTTATCGAATAATGTTCTTGTGGTAAGGTTAGTAGAACTTTTTTAATGTTATATATCATATATCAATAACGTTATTCTTCAGTTAATAGTGGAACATTTTAAAAACATTACAGAATTTAAAAAACAAACAGTAACATTATTACAATGCCTAAAAACATTCCTGGAAGTTTTTAAAATAACATTTTAATGGTTTCATTGCTAATTGAAACATTAGAGAAATTGTTAGCTGGGTATAAAGTTAACACTGTATACATTTTTTTGAGTCCTGATAAAAATGTATGTATTTATGGTCTCAAAGCATTTACTCTCTTCACCCCATCAAAGCACAAGTCTATCAGGCAGTCCAGACAGCCACGGCCCCTCACGCTGTCTGACATTACTGAATAAAAGATCTCCTCTCATTTCCAGGGACAGGTCTTTCTTTTGAAAGCATAATCACTCCTTTTCTTTATTCTGCCTTTTCTCTTTTCCAGCGCAGAGAGAACAGTAGCGGAGGGAACGAGCACATCGGCTGGGTGAACCTGGGGTCAAAGGTCAGCCGTTTAATGGGGAGGTTCAAACGTTGCTCAAACTGAATAGGAGTGCGAAGGTGTCATTAATGCCAAGCAGGAATGTTTCAATAAAAACAGCACTTCCTCATGCAAAGCTGTCTATAAAAGAGCACAATAAATATCTCATTAGACTGATAGATGCTGAACTGTGCATATATAGGATGGAACGAGACGCCTCAGAAACACAAGATTCGCTAACAAGACGCAGCAGGCTCACCCTTTATGGATGAACCAAAAATATGTGGCGTATTCAGAGACCCCAAGCATCTGCATTGCTAATGAACCTTATTGTTCTTTATGAGTGTCTCACATTGTCTTGTATGTGACATTGCCAGTGGGTAAGATATGAAAGATATACTGACTCAGTGAATGATATCTAGAAATCAAACCCCAACATCCGTTATCTGTGATTTCTGCTGTGCTTACAACAACACCAGCTTTTCTAGTAAAGATGGTCATGACGCCAAAACACAGAACACATCTTTGCACCAACAGAGGGCTGGTAAGTGATTTTATCACAAAAGCAGACATGAAATTAGTGGGTGTAAATTAACTCTTGTTTGCAAGCTGCTTGGTTGTTGCTACTTTTAAGGAAGATAAAGTTTTGCACACGTTTCCTTAAATTCGTTCTGTGTTTTCCGTGTGTTTGCAGACTGATACAGCTGTGCAATTATTTCAGTCTATTATTGTAAACCAGTATCAACATCTAAGATGTGAACCCGGCCCTAAACCAAACGTAAAACACTGGTTGGACAGAACATTACTGTCTAAGTGGTCAGAAGAAACAGTAAAAGGAACTAGACTTTGTTGATAGTCAAAAGTCTATGTAAAATTAGTTTGCCACTGACAACATGTTACTCATTATGTTTTATTATAGCCTGGCAGTGATGTCATCTGACGGCCAAGTGTTTTCCGATTTGTTTCCTGGTTTGCTGGAAGCCTATGACATGATGACACACGTACGTACACACACACACAACTTGTGTCTGGGCTCTGTGGAGAGCCTGTAGCATCTGGCTGTAACAGAACTTTACAAACCCACGGTACACCCCAGAACTCTCCCCCCTCCCTTCCTGTTTCTCCTCCACTTTTTCTGGTTTATCTAAACAAGCTGGACTAATCCCAACTATCAGGGGATGCTCTGTCAAAACGTGCGGCAGGGGCCCTAAGGCGAGCAGAGTCGGTGAGCGGCGTGCGAAGCTCAAGGAGCTCACCAGTGACAGAGCAGAGGGCCCAGATTAGCATAATGCCTATCGGAGAGAGAGAGTGTGTGTGCATGATGGATAGAGAGAGAGAAAATGGTTTGTGTGCATATATTGAGAGACAGCGAGTGAAAGCATATATGTTTCTAAATAAAAGGACAAGCATACACACAGATGTGGCTGTGTGTTTGTGTATGCGTGCGTTTGCGTGTGTGCGCGTGTGTGTGTGCACATAGTCCTGGTATTCACTACATATGGGGACTGAATGTTCCCGCAAGTAGAGTAGTACCAGTAAATTCTGACCTTGTGGGGACATTTTTAGGTCCCCATAAAGGAAACAATTTTATAAATCATCTTTTTTTTAAAATATTGTATTTTAGAAAGTTTTCTGTGATAGAGTACAGTATAAAAACCATTACATCTATGAAATGTCCCCATAAAAACATAAAAACTGTGTTTGTGTGTGTGTGTGTGATTCTGACCACATATCAACGACTGAAGTTGCGTACAACATTCTGGTCTCAGATCCAAAGCTCCGCAGAAACCGTCCTTCTCCTCTGGGTCCAGCAGACGGGTGGAAAACTGCTCCGACCGCACCTACAGAACCAGAGAGAGGCAGATGATCTGAATATTCATGCCCTGGGCCTTCAGCACCACCCAAACCCCCCTAAAATCCTGCCGCTCTACCCCAGTGATGTGCTGGAGGTTAAGGCCAACTCTGAAAGAGGGAGAAGCTGGAGAAAAGAAGGAATTAGTGAGAGGTTTGATAAATGACTCTTCCGTTTTTCCTTAGCCTGCATTTCCAGGAATTAGAACATCTCCCTTTTTCTGATTGGATTGGTTGGGCGGAATGTCACATGATGTAAAATGTCATTGGGTGGGAACGTTTGTTTATTCTTTTAACTGTACATACATTTATGACAGCTGCATTTTTGTGTTTTTGCATTTACAATTGTGTGTTAAAGACAACATGATTATAAACTTGTTTAAACATTTGTTGGGACTGAATGTTATGAGATATTTTCACCCATCTCATTTAAATTTAATATTTGTGTTTATGGGTTTTGTTTAGTGTGAACAGTAGTTGTAGTAAATAGTGCCTTAGCAAACATCCCAAACATTGTCATACCCTCATATATTTTATTTATATCCTGATGTATATTCTTTCAGACAAAAATTGTTACATTTCCATGTTAAACTGGTAAACAGCCTTCGCTTATATACCTGCTGACTACTAAAGCCCCTTTTTCTTTACTAAATGCTTGCTGATGATTAAAACAGTCATGGTTTATGTTACTGATGTGACGTCTTACTTGAACGTGTCCGGCCTGATGATCTGTCGTTCTGTGTTTAGGGGTCCGGCCCTCCTGATTTGTCTATCTGTGTGTGTTGAGCTGTTGTGTTGATGTGGATCACTGGTCTTGTGTTTGTAACTGGGCCGCATCTGTGGATGCACACTGGGCCAGCGTGTGTGTATGTGCATGTGTGTGTGTGCAACTCCTCATTATCCAAACAGTGAGCACTGGGACACTGGCCTCTGTCAGCAGCCCAGTCGCCCCCGGCAACTCAGCATCCCGACTGTCTCATCCGTACACACACACACAGAATCCAATGCCAAGTGAACTCAGAGGTTTAGCATCGGGCCCAGGCAGTTGCAGTGCTTCTTATTGTTTCAGAACCCGTGAGCGCGGTGGGACCCAATTGGGGCCTCATTACTTTATTGTTTTGAAAAGCTTTGGATGCGATTTACACACAGAATATTTGAATAATTCTTCATATACTTTTCGCTCGTTTGAGTTCCGTTCCCTTTCTTTGTCTGCGTATTTGCCAGAGCTTTGTTTTGCGCTTTTTTTCCATCTAAAAACTGTTTGTTTGTTCATTTATTTATATGCTGTGTTTGCATCCTATCAAACTTTTTGTAATATTAATGTAGTGAAAACTAGCCCAACCCTCCTCTATGTCAATTAATCTCTAATAGTCACCGTGGCTTATTGAAACAAATGAGCGTCTTGTGTTTGTTATTGCCTCTAATGGCTTCCTAATGTGCTGGAGTTGGTCTGCTTAATAATGAAGTATCAATATGGCCCTTCTTAGTTATTGAGGTTTTTCATCATTTGCAGGACACTTGTTTCAAAGCAGTTTGATTTGAACAGTGCGTGTGGAACAAAAGTGCAATGAGACACTGTGTGGCAATCATACATTAAGAACCCTAATCAATACTGCCTCTGTTCAGCAGAAAGGAAGTCACGGATGAAGTTGTTTTGAGCATTTTAACAGGGGACGAAGAGACAAATAATGACCAGAGCTTCATCGCACAGAAGTAAAGCAAAGCCTCTGGGTTTATTAACACCTCGGACCCCTGTCAATCAACTGAAGGCCCGTCCCAGCGCCCAATTATCTTTGAAGCCGGGGCCTCGGGGTCTGGACGTGATCAATGAGCGAGCTTCGTCGTCGATACGGGTGCAGAAGAAGACCTATTGATCAGCCAACACACGCGGACAGCCACGGCGAGCGGGAAAAATGTCCGATTGAGCCAGAGAGAAGGTGTGTGTGTGTGAGGGATTACAGTATGCAAACCCTGTTTGTGGCTTATAGATGTACAGTATGTGCTGTAAGTGTATTACTGTTGTGCCCCAGCTAACAATTTTAGGTTGTAAGAATGTTTCTGTAACATTTCCATTTTCCATTAAGTAACAAATGTTAAAATGTCATTTTGAAAGTTGAAACTTCCAGTTTCATTCATATTTTTCAATAAGACATTGTATTAACATTATTGCTTGGTTATGAGAATGATTATTCAAACATTGTTTAACTCTGTAACGTTTTAAAAACATTCTACTAACACCTTAAGAATAACTTTAAAATGTATGTATGATAAATATATAGTAAGAAAACATAGTAAGAAACTCTGCATAGTGTTTGGAGGCTATAACATGGAAATATTATGGAAATCTTCTACATTGTAAACGGAACTCTGGCCCCCCTTGAAATTTGCTCCCTGGACTCAGTCTCCCAGAGTCCCCCTCCCCATTTCCAACCCTGAATCTTTTATAAATCATGTTGAAACCAGATTTTAAAAATTGCTTAAAGTTAGTTCTAAGAACAGCTTTTTGTTTGCAAATCACTTGTTTTTATTTCTGTTATCTAATGCAATGAAATTCAGCCATTTTTAAATGTGACTTAATTGTCCAGATACTTTGGGGGTCACTGTATTTGTGTGTATAAAAGGTGTGATCTGTGTGTGTGTGTGTTCCTGGTGTATTTATTAGGTGGCAGGTGGGCAACATCAGGGCCAGGGGAGGCAGTGGCACCGCGGTAAAGCCCTAAAGCCTCGTGGGACACTGGGATCAGGGGGAGGGGTCACGATCGGTCCCGCCCACCTCTCGCTGCACTTCAGCAGGGCTGACATACACACTCAGGGGGGACGACCAACAACCCCTTTAGCAGCCTGCACTGTAATTAAAGCCTGAACCAGACGTGAAACCGCGGCTGACACAGCATGTGAGGAGCAGAGACGCTCCCTCACGGCCCGGCCAACTGATGTACATAAAACGAGTGCAAAACGAACAGACAGAAACATGCGCACAGACTCATGTGAGTAATGGATGTAACCACACACACACACATTGTGAAATACACGGGGCACAACATAACGCCCCAAAATACTTTGTGGGTCCATCTCACACTGTCAAGTATGAAAATCAAAGTTCTTTTTAAAACAGTGGCAAAAAGTGGAGTACTAAACTGAGTCCCTTTGCTCAAGTGATTGAAAGTCATTAAAAAGTGGCTGAGTAATATTACAAAAGATTATTTTTTAGGACGTTTTTATTTGTAAAAAATTGTGTGGTTAATATTGTACAGCGTTGTAGAATTGACTCAACGCAGTTCTGCTAAACTAACAGTTTATCTGAGCTGCACGTAAACACTTTTCACATTTATATCTCCATCTGTTTTCTTCTCCAGATCTGTTTCTCATTCGGTCCCTCAGCTGGTCTGATGTCTCCATGATGATGGACGATTATTACATCTAGATCTCTTCATGATGTATGCACTCGTTAAAACTAAAAGCCTGATCGTTTTGCTTCAGTAACCTTTCTGTACATCATTTTAAGTGTGAAACTAATATAGCCGGCATTTTATTTGAAGGACAGGAAATTAGGACTCTGTGATTCGGCCGGCAGATTCGGTTGCTGGATAATCACAAGCTTCTGAAAAGAAATTGTTTGTGTTTGCTTTGCATGTGGCTGGAATATTGACCACGTTGTTAGGATTTTATAAAACCACCATTTTATTTAATTTTAATGTAACCTGTTTGGTTATCAATCACATAGAATACGAACAGAATAAATGATGCTGTTACCAAAAGCAACTTATGGTGCACTTAGCCTTAACATTTCATCAACACAAACATTTTGTGTTGAAATCGAACCCATAATTTGAGGTTGCAAGCATCATGCATTCGCTGAGCTATAGAAAAGATTAAGAATCTTAAAGATAAAGAAAGATTTAGATCTTATTTAAGATTGTTTATTTGTCAGAACGGGTTTGGATCTTTGTGCTCAGTGTTTGTGGCCCCCGATCAACTTCCTGCCCCGGCCGCGGCCAACAGGAAATGAAGCGATCCTGTGAGCTCATGCAAATACTGCACATGTCAATGTTCCTAAATTAATCTTACATGTTCCACATATTCAGCTGAGGGCAACATCTCCCCACCCTGCAGCCATGAGCCACACACACACACACAACACCCGCATGCTAGAAAAATTAATTAGCTGTTTGTCATCTAAAGCTGATCTCAGGGATTTTTATTGTGTGGCTGGAGAGCAGGAGGGGTTTTGTGGGGGTAACCAGCATTACAATAGCAAAAAACATTCTTATTAAGAGTCACAGGATTCCAGTATGTGTTCATATATGTGTGTGAGATGCTATGTGAGTAAATCTTCTGTGAGGAAGTCAAGAATCAAGAATAGCTCACTTTTACTCCACAAAAGGAAATTTTATTATGTATGATGAGGGAAATTAAGCTTTCTATGGCATTTAAATTCTATGGCATTATCTGCACTGCATTATTTGAATTATATTGAGTTATGCAGATTTTTCAAACTAATTTTTGTATGACCGATAGATTATGGTAACGAGACAATGTCACAAATATGTATGTTTTAAATAGGGTTAATTTTCTACATGATTCTGGAGTTAAAAGTAACATGGACATATGTCACTGGAAATTTGGCATATTTTCATATGACAACCTTTAGCTATTTTCTGAAGTAAATCTAGTAGGTTCAGTGTGTTTTATATGGAATTTCTAACATGGGACAAGTTTTGAGTCACATTCAAGTCGTGCTTTTGTGTCCTTATGCTGTAGATTTCTTGCCTAGACAAGGACAACTTAAGACAACTTCAGCAAAAAATGTCTTAAAACTTACCCCCCATTTCCTGCATTTTTGCAGTTTGTAAAACTTTGTAATTCATCTTATTCTACGTTTGGCAGATCTACAGTAGCAACAGTAAGTGAATTATTATTATATAGAGTCAACTGGTAGCTATTGTCACATGTCCCACTGAGAGTCTGATAGCTGAGATGTTTTTGGATTGACGTTCTACACCTTAAGGTCTTCATTCAAAGGTTTCCTGCAGAGCATCTGTCCTGACAAATGGGCAGAATAACTTTTAAAATATGTATATTGTGTGAGGATTTATTGCATGTAAAAGCACAAAGCGTTCTGGCTCTGTGGACAGCTCGTCTTCTTTGGAAAGTGTGTAAGCTGTCAGATGAAGTTGTAATGAAGGAAGGTCTCAACTGCTCAGGTTGATATGTGTTCTCTCCCACACACAGGCTGCCAGCCGCCCGGTACTTTCCGCTGTTTTCTTTGTTGTGAGCCTGTATTCCCCTGGCCCAAGGGCTCATGGGTAACAGCTGAAGCTGTGGCGGAGGGGCCTTGCCAGCCTCAGGGCCCCTGCCACCCTCTCCCTCACTCTCTCTCTCTCTTTCTCTCTCTCACACTCTTTCTATGTTACCCATATGGTCCGTCAAGCGCTAATTCCCCAGAGGCCTGTTAGCAGCACACAGCCTCAGTTCTGCCCCTCCTCCCTCTCCCTAGTCTCTCTCTCTCTCTCTCTCTCTCTCTCTCTCTCACACACACACACTTCACCACACAACAGCCCAGTATCCCCAAGACTCTCTTCTTTCCCTGTTCCTGCTGTCCTCTTACTGCACATTGTTTTCCTCTCTCTCTCTCTCTCTCTCCTTCTCTCTCTCTCTCCTCTCTCTCTCTCTCTCTCTCTCTC
>JAZGTK010000507.1:55876-66546 GCA_036877625.1 Ambastaia sidthimunki
CTCTTTCTCTGTCTCGCTCTCACCAGCCTTCATCTGTCTTCTATTTCTCCAGGCTCTCCTCTGTTATATGGTGTGGCGCAGTTAATACTTGAATTTATTGGTCCCATTAGATGAATGAATTATCTCCTTTTTCATAGCACAGGAAACCCAGCAGACTGAAATCACACTCTCAGGGCACACAGGTACCGGGACCCGATCTTACTCTGCACAGCTGTCCATCAAACACAGGCTTTTAAAGGGACCAGATACCTCAAATCAGAACCGGTCTGGTTGTCCCTCCATCTTTATAATCAGCATGACTTTCATCTGTATGAACACCGGAATAATTGTGTTATGTTTCTAATTCTGAATGTTTCTAATCACTAGTCTAAGAATTTTCCTGTCAATCAACTTTTAGAGTAACAAAAATGCACCTTCAATTTTATTTTCCTGTGGGATTGCACTTGATTGTTTTTATTTATTGTATGTGTTCTAATTATTAATTGTGTTTATTTACAGGTAATTCAATAGACCAGCTAACCCAGGAAGTGATTAGTTTGGTCTTTAATCACTCATTTGCTTTGACGTCTGCTTCAGGGACCACAGGGGCCCCTGTCTCTCTGACTGTGATTTATTCAGGCTAAATGTGAACTCATGTTTCTTCAAAATCTCTCTGGACGTTCCCCTTTAAAACTCACAAGACTTCAGCTTTTACGTGACAGATGTTAGGTGCGCGTCCCTCTGTCTCGCAGTCAGAATGTCACTGTTACCTTGAGAAGTTTAAATTTATTCCATCTTTCGTCTGATTTTACGTGGTCTGTTCCTGGTTTGATGTCTGTATATATCAGTCAGATGAGTTAGTTGCTATGAACTCAAAGTTTATTCGGTATTTTGAAATAGTCACAAAAAAGACAGTAATGGCATGACACTATATTTTAAATGTTTACTGTATTTATGTAACTGCAATGCTATTTGCATGAAACCCCCTTAAAAATAAACAATGTATTGCAATGGTAGAGAATTGAAAAAATATATTTTATTAGAAATCTTTTTTTTAAAAAAGTAAATAACGGTAAGGCAAATGAAAATATAATTGCCACATGATAAACTACCGCAGATCAAACGCACAGACACACACTTCATTGAGTACTAGCGCCCTCTATTGACCAGATGTGTTACATTTGTGACCCTTTAGTGTTACAACATAATTAAAACAGTTAACAAGCATCACTCTATGTGTTTAGAATTAGTTAATGCGTTTTGGTTTGTATAGTTTGTATCTATATCTTTATACACGTGTGTGCGTGCATATACACACGTATTTATTTATGCATGTATATATATGTATATACATATGTATGCATGTATAACTGTTTAACTCTATATGTTGTATATCTGGATTGGTATGTTCCTACAGTATTTGTTCTATATTTTTATATTTGTTCATATTGAGATGTACATAAGAAGATATATTGAATTAGATATGTTGAATTATGTGTGTAGGATCAACCAAACAGGGTTGAACCGACACCCCAACTGTGTAACAGAGCATCAAAGGTGTGTGTGTGTGTGTGTGCATGTGTGTGTGGACCTGCTGTCAGATGATTGAATTATTTATTGTGTTGCGCCTTCAATCTGTTCAGGTGGCAGGAATGGAGACGTGCATTAAAACAAACACAAGCTCAGATTTGTTCCTGACTGTTGTCCACAGTTAAAGGGTTGTGTGATAGCATGACGGGGGGGACTGGACCCTGCTCAGAGCTGGTCATCACTGAAGCACATCAAAGACGGCCAGACCTCCACACACACACCACCTCGCTGCATTACCCCCCTCTGGACCGCATTAATAAACCAAGCCTGAACATTTCCACTATCTGTTGGCTGGTATTTACCAGGTCTGTTTGTATTTTACAGCTGTCCTTTGTGCAGCTAAATTAGCTGTTTACATATCCTCTATCCAAATAAACACATTTGCCTTTTATTCATTGGGTGCAAGCAGTGTTTTGTAGTACAAACTGTTTGCAATTTCCAAGGAGTTTCTGTCTTAAAGAAACAGTTCAGCCAAAATAAAAATTCTGTCATCTTTTTCTGCATTCACTCTCATTTCAGTTCTGTTAGACCCAGCTAACAGGGAATATTATCAGAACATTGGCCAACATTTTCTAAAAGTTCTCTTAGTCATCAATAACGTTCTCGCAGTAACATTAGTAGAATGTTTTAAATATTAGATACCATATATATCAAAAAACATTTTTCTTAAAACAAATTGTAAATCTTTAAAAAAAAAAGTTTGAATAACATTAAAGGAATAAACATTCTTATATCTAAGAAATAATGTTAATTTAATGTCTAAACAACTGAACGTTTTGAACATTCCTGGAGCTTTGAAGAGAACATTTTTAACATTGTTTGGGTTACTTCATTAAAACATTAGGGAAACATTCTTACAACATAAACTTATTAGCTGAGGAAGCTGTTCTACTTAAATCTACATGTTGCTCCTTTAATACAACAACTGTGAATGAAATGAGGGCGAGTAATCGATGACAGACATGATTTATTTAAACATATGGTTTCTACACTACAAATGCATCTTTTATAAATAAAATTACGTTTATGTTGAGTTTACGTTATGCAGTTTAAATAGCCACAGAGCCTGAAGCAATCCATTGATGTTGAGGGTTTAGACATCACCGAACAGCCTGTTGTTCTCGTGAGACGTTCAGACAGAAGCACACGGCCACAGGTGTGTGGGAAGGGCTTCTGCTGATGATTGATGTGTTGTAGGTGGGCTGACAGCGGGCTGCCGTATGTCCTGTCATATGGCAGAGATTTGGTGCTGGCTCTGCTGTAAAGATGAGAGCTGTCACTTTGAAACAGTTGAGCACCTCTGTCTGATGTCTTGATAACACACCTGTCAGGTGCTTTGTGGGGTTTGAGCAGAAGGGTTTGACTCTTAGATGTTCAAAACGCAGATGTAATAAACACTTCTTTATGAAAAGAACTGTCGTTGAGGAAACGATTGTTAAAAGTTGGAAGTTGTGTGTTATTTCGCTGTTCTTTCAGCAGTATTTGCATCTGCAGTAGCTTGACTGATGTAAACCGATGAAATCTCTTACATAACAGCTTGAAAGAAAAGGATCTGAATGCTCATTGGCTGTCAGTAACTTGTATTATGTGTCATTATTGTTATGTGTTATGCGTATGTTGGTATCGGTGTTTTTTAGTTCTTGACTGATTTGATCACAATAAACACTCGTTGAGTGGCAAGAACTGCTTCAAGCTTTGTGTGCTATAGAAAAAAATCTCTTAACTATCTTTACAAAAGAAGTGTTAGATTTAATTGTGTAAGAACAATAAATAATTGTTATGCTAGAATGTCTATAATATTTCCTCATCTTGTGATTTAAAAAGCCGTGTTTTTGTCCTGTTGTCAGTGATGAGTGATCTCTGCTGTCTGTCGTGATCCGTGTGCCGGAGGTTTGATGCTTCCCGGCTGGTTATTGGGTGTTTGACTGCAGGATCTGTCATTGGCTGATGTTTGACCTCATGCTAACTTACTGGATGGCTTCCAGAGAGGAAGTCCAGTTCGGTGGAAATCCAGGGGCTCTGAGTCTTTGAAACTTTAGCACTCCAGTTTTCTCTGTTGTGTCTTTGAGTGGCGAATCTCTCCCCGCACACACCCTCCCAAAAAACTTATCCTGTCATCAAATGTCTCTTTCTCTCTCCCTCTCGCTCACATTCACACACACTTTTCTCTCTGTGGAGCTGCAGAGCCTGCAGCTGGTCGGGTTGAGCCCGTGTAACGGTGCTCTCGGCTGGGCTGCGGCCCTGCAGGGGGGTGGGGAGGGGCTCTGGATCCAGCTGAAAGAGAAATAGTGAGAGATCAAGGATAAAAAGAAAATCCCCCTGGCACCCTCCCCCCCATGGTTGATTCTTTTTTCTTCTTCTCTTTCTTACTGTGGTTTCTCTCGGTCACTGTGATATGCTTTCATTTACTTTTAGCAGATTCTCAGTGTAAGATTCAGTGCTGGCTGCTCTCAAACCAAACCGGAGTCAAACTCGGTTGTCAGTGTAACAGGATATTGAATTAAAATATATGTGGTGTGAAACTTGTTTAAATTAATCATAAACTGATTGGAATGTGAAATTTGTCTGTATATGGCAGATGGTTGACAAATATAAAGGATTAGAATAAGGACAAAATATATACTGATGATCATTCACTTTAAAAACACGCAAGGAGTTTCAAAAAAGTCAAAAAAGCTCATATTAATCCTTGCTTCATGGTTCTGTGGCCCAGGATAAGATTACTTAAGTTTAAGTGGTTTGCTCAAATCATTAACCAAAGGTATAAACAATAAGAAGTTTGTAGAAGCAAATACCAAAAAATACAAAGATGATGACTGGCTAAATCTAAACAACTTTAAAACAGTGTTATTTAAAGAACAGCCAGATTGAAAATCAAACCCAAATGCGTTCCCAGAACTTTCCACAGTCTCCACCGCCGGACCATTTGGCCGTGGAGTTTGGCAGCGATTTTACATTGTTATCAGTCCTTGCGCTATTTACCTAATGCGTCTGCGTGTAATTGGATTACATGATCCCGGTTGTCAGCCCAGGTGTGTTATGCATCTATTAAATGACTGACGTTTTTATGCGGCTAAGCTGAAAGCTGAGAGCTTTTTTCCACTCTGAGTGAAATCAGGTGCTCGGCACAGTGTGAGAGGCCGTAAATGTGCTCACAGTAACCTTCTCTCTCTCTCTCTCTCTCTCTCTCTCTCTCTCTCTCTCTCCTTTCACCTCCTCCTCTCCTGCCTCTACTTTCTCCATCTGTGTGTTTTTTCTTTGTTGTCTCTTTTTCGTTCTTTTTTCCATTTGCAAGGTGTGATATTGCTTTAATTCAGCAGAAACATGTGGGGAGATCTGTAATATCTCGGAGGATTAGTGGATGAGGAGAAACCAAACTTTTCTGTGTCCGCTCTCTTCGTCGCTGCCAGACTCGGGCAGCTTGTGTTGTAGAGCAAGTAGGGTCTGCTGGGAATGAATGTAGTTAGTGCGACCTTTGACCCCGAGAGCTGTTGACATGGAAGGCGGCCAAGAAGAGCTCTTACTGGACTCTTTTGTTAATCTCATTCATGGCTCGCCTTTGCAAAAAAACTCGCCTTTGCAAAAAAAGAGGGGTTGTGTGTGTGTGTATGTGTGTGAGGTAGGGTAGGGGGTTGGCAGCACAACTTAGTGGAATGTGGCCTCTCTCTCTCTTTCTCTGTCTTTTTCATTCCCTCTCTTTTTTCCCAGGCTTGTTCGAAGGAAACAGTGGGCCCACAACCAGTACGACTGCTTTCGCCCCGGCCCTGCCCTCCCAGCTCAATCGACACTGACAGATTCCTGGCTTCAGATTGCCAGCTGGCACACAGGAAAAGAGAGAGAGTGTGTCCATCTCAGAGCAGATTATGCGACCATTTAGAGCAGCTAAGTCATCCCTTTTATCCAATACGTGTGTCCAAAGAGACACACACACTATTCCGAGTGTGTTTTTCCAGATGAATCTCATAAAAACATTCCAGGTCACATTTCGCACCAAAAACATTTAGCTTGCATCAAGAACATAACTCATATACCTTAAAGGGGTTGTTCACCCAAAAAGTACTTAATACCCCCTCATGTTGTCACAGCTCTCTTCTTCTATTGTACATAAAACTAAATGTTAGAAGGACAGTCAAACAGGTTTGAGAGAACATAAATGATAGATTTTTATTTATCTGCAAACAAACCTTTAAAAGCATCAAAACATTCAAACAAAGATTTTTACTATACGGTTGTGTCTTACTTTAAGTCTTGTATGCTATTAAGGGCTCATAACAACAGCTCCAAGGGTAAATCACGCAAATAGCAAATGCAAACAAACCATAGAGTGAATTGCACGGTCCATTTGCCCTCATTATGTCTTTATCCTACACCTATAGAGTAATCTAGTCTCACAGAGAGACAGCAGCACGATTTCACACTACCAGCTGAGTAATTTAACATGGTCCCAGGCTACAGATTATATAGCACGTTAACCACTGAAAGAGATGTGCACTGTCTAGGAAAAAATCAATCAAGATTAGCTTAGCCGCCTCTCAATGGAGCATAGGGAAGCTCCTCAGGGGGTTAACTACCAATCCCGGATCTCAGAGAGGGTCAGAGATACGGTACCAGAGCCGTGATTGTGTCTGATGCGTGTGTTACACATTTTAATGTTACACATTCTCTGGCACCGTCTCACTCCAAGCTTGTTATGTTAGGTTGTACAAATGTTTCCGTACCGTTTCCATTAAGTAACAAAAGCATTAAAAACATTCTTTTTAAGTTTTAGGATCCTGTTTTTTAGACTGGTTGTATTAACGTTCTTGCTTGGCTATTGTATTAACGTTATTTAAACATTTTTTAATCGGTAACTTTTTTAGACATTCCACTAGCTACGTAAGAATAATGTTTTAATATATGATATATAATATTAGAATATCGTTCTACAAACGTTACTGCAAGAACGTTTTTGAGAAATTCTGAGAATGTTCTCTGTTAGCTGGATTATTGAGTTGTTGGACAATATTAGCCAAGCATCATTTAACATCTGTCCATTTGACGTCACATATCTTTGTCGTATGATAGATGTATAAATATTTGACTGTATTCTTTGTTGTAAGTTGTATGTGAGGCTTCAGTCAACTCTCGGCAGAAATTCCAACATCTAAATCATCAATGTTTTGCGATGATTCTCTGTTAGGTCTGTCTTTAGAGACTTGTGTTCACAGACAGGTCTAAATCTTTCAGCTTCATTCTTTAAATAAAAAGACACTACAAAGAGAATTGGTAACGGAGGAAAAAAGCAGAATACACTCTATACCTGCGATTCAAAGGAATGAATGATTACAGTTAGGAGAGGGAGCCACTCGCCCCCTCCTCTCCACCAGCCTGGCGAGTTGAGTCTGTTGCATGCTGGGATAGGGGAAGTACCTGCCGTGGCTTCACAATGGAGGGCGGGTGAGTACTGGGCCCTCCTCTTGTGTTGGGCTTGGTGGGGAGGTCTTCACAGTCTGCTCAGCACAGCTGGGTCCCTCACAAACCTGCCTGACTCTGGACTCTGCTGTAGTTTTAGTGCTCAAGTGGGTCTCTTCAGAACCACCGTACAATGTTTATATCTTTCGGCCCCTCAAGCCATGTTGCCCTTCTCAGTCCAGACACACTTGATTCTTACACTAGTCACATGCCACAAAATAATTTCTCCTAAATGTGGCTGAATCATCAGCATTGATGACTGAATCATGTCCATTAAATGAAAGATTTGTTTCTTTGTGTTTTCAGAGAAACCGTCAAAGTTCAGTGTGTGTTTTAACAGCTACAGGAAGTGAAGCTGTTTTATTTGATGTTAAAATACTTTTTAATAGCCTTGAAGCTCAACTTCCCAAAGTATTTAAACACTGTAGCACTTTAAAATCTCTGTTTGATATAACAGCCTGACACATCAACTTTTGGCAGGACTTTGAGACAAGATGACCTATTGACTCATTTGTGGTATTTGCTAAAATATGTAAAATATTTTTCTATTGCTTATATTAGTATTAGTGGTAAAAAAAAAAACAATTTGTAGGTATTAAACTAAAACTATGTTGCTCCATTTGCTATAAACATCAGAAACACGTGGGATGGGATCTGTTGAGTTGTTCAATAAACAACTATCTAGCAATCACCTCTCAATACATTAACATTAACTGTATAATGACACCTTAAAGTTATTTTTGCTCCAATCAGACACTTCAGATTGAAATAATCATCTGAATTTTTATTAATGCTTCTTGGTATGTGGACTTGACAAACACTTTTCTGAATGATCTGCGCACACACTTCCTGTAGACTGAAGCGGGCGGCAGTCGCCTAACTGCAGTGTTGCTCCGTGGCCTGTCTGCTCCTGGTTAGCTCTAAGTCTCTGAGCTTTTCTCAAACAGATGGAAGACATTAAAGAGAGAGACAACAGGTAAATCACAGACACAATCTAAAACAGCCTGGAGAAACTGCCTCACAACAAGACACGAGACACAGAACAGACATCAGCCAGGCTTGAGTCGTCATTCTCGTATTATAGAGCTTCTATCTCTGCAGCTGACATGTACATGTTAAAACTAAATTAAATTAAGTTGCATTATTACAGCATGACAATGAAATTGTCCATTGAAACTGCTCAACAGAGACTAAAAGACATTTACAATAATTCAGTAATATTTTTTGTAAAGCTGCTAAAAAGATTTGAGAAGCATTAAACACAAAATCCTGTAAAAAACTTATCGTAAATTTAACTTTTTTAATAGTTGTAACACATAGTCATTCATGCTAACATCTTGCTAGTCTCCCAGACTCATATATTGATTTCTGTGATTATAGAGATGACATCAGCAGTTTGATTAATTGTGTTATTTATTTTGTGTTATTGTTGTTGCAGCCAAACACCTGCTGGCCTCACAAGTAATAAGGTGACCTTTGACCTTTGGGAAGCTACAATATCTACATGCATGCAGCCCACCGATCAGCTGTTTGCCAGACCTTTGACCTTTAGAGCCTGTACTGCTATTGTACTGGTCTTCATATATGTGCTACCATTGTGATGGATAGTAGTGGTTAACTGATGTCATGTCAGTTAAACAGCACAGACACAGTATTCAGTCAGATCAGATCAATATGTTTTTTTTAATGAGTGATTCTTACAGTTTTGTTAAATATTTGTTTATATCCTTGACCACAGACAACATGGACATTTTAAACAGATTTTGCAATTTTTTTATTTGCTATGGGCTGAAAATTTCTTTTAGCATAGTTTAATAGTGCTTAATTATTTAAAAAAAGACTATCGATTGGATTACACCACATACACTGAATATTTATATTTAAAAGTTTTGCTACAAATTTGTTGATTTATTAAATTCCTGTTTGAGTCCTCAGGTCCATCAGATAAGAGATTTCTGCATTTATCTGCAGAACATCTAGTGTAGGTTTATCCTGGGCTTCATTGATTGAGATGCTTATATGTTCTTCTCTGGCCTAAACTCCCCTCTCGTGTGTGATGTGTCCTCCTCTGAGTGAAGACAAGGCTTTATGAATTGCCCCTACTGGGGCAAGAGCATCTAACACCACAGGCCCTTCACACTAAATAAACTTATATGTTTACACAAGACGGCGCGCCACAGAGGAGCCAGTGGGGCATGTTACCGTGCTCTGTAACTGGTCCCCGGGGGTTTATGGGGCATGTGGATGTAAAGGTGTCATGCTCTGTAGACAGAGAGAGACAGTGAGCGAGAGAGAGAGAGAGGATGCTTGTAAGAAGATCCCGGTTGTAACTTTCTGAAACATCGTTCAAATCAAACGCTAGCAGGATGCTCTCGTCTCTGCTTTCCTCTTTACAACCTCCTGTGATCGCGGCCCGGCCTCCTGCTGAAAATCACAGCTAAACCTTTGAACTCAGAACGTTACGTCCGAACTCTTAAGAGCGGCCTGCAAGAGCCCCCGTCACCCTAGCTCACGGCTTCTCCACCCCGGCTCAGATCCAGTACTTCCCCTGCTTTACTTAACCTCTGACCCCTCCGAACCCTACGAGCCCTGCAGTTCTGAAGTAAGGCACGAGGAACAGGAAGTGTAGGGTTACAAATTAAATATGTGCGTGTCATAAGTCATAAATCCATAGGCTCTGCTAGCGCGCTGCTACTGAAACGACATGTGGCACACAGCGTCGGCTAATAAAGTTTTAAAGCATTCACTTCTATTAGTGTCTCTCGTGGGCGAGGAGGGGGAGTGAAATGGTAAGAGGACCATGAAGCTCAACAGGACGTACGCAGGAGAAGGGGTGTAGGGAAAGACAGCCAGTTGTGAATCTTTGTAATATAACTGTTTGTCTTTTTCAAGCAGAATGCCTTCATGCATCCCAAAAGCACCAGGTGGTTTTATGACAAATGATATTTCCTTTGATTCCTGCCCACACTTGTTATTAAACTGCTGTAAGTTACTGTTTTTTTGACAAATATCTACAAGCCTCTCCTGAGATCCATTCTGAAGTGTTGGAACAAATAATTACCAGATGTTTCTGCATGAACAAGCGATTTTGATGAAAACACTTAATCAGTGTCCCTCGGTTTTCCAAATTTGACATGTTAATGTTCTCTGTGTTTCCTGGTTTTCCAGAGGAGCTGAAGGAGGAGGGAAGATGAAGACGCAGCAGAGTTTGAGAGGGTTTACCGTAAGTGTCAGCTGATGAGCGGCCCTGCTCAGCTGATACTGGGAGTCCTTCCATCACTCATTTTAGACTGAGCGTAAATAAAGACATCTGGAAAGGAAGGGCCGCCTCATGCACACACTGTGTGTCAAACAGATGCGGAGCCGTCCAACACATTATCTTCTCAGCATTCAGCTTTTTCTACTCTAAAGCCATTCCACCTTTGTCAAGGAGATGCTCTTATGAGGGCAGACAAAATGATCTTGTGGTGCTGGCGTTGCTATTGTTAAAACACATGAATTCTGGGGAATCCATTAACACTTTATTTTCTAGTTCGGAATAGCAAACTGGTTTTAGTCAATTAATCAATTCAGTTCCTTTTAGGTTCACACTGGTGTTTTAGCAACTTGTGTGTACAGATATGGCTATACTGTACTTTATATACATATAT
>JAZGTK010000508.1:0-66338 GCA_036877625.1 Ambastaia sidthimunki
TGATGCATTAAATGTATGAGGTCACTGGAAAACTGGAGGAGGAGATCTGATGCATTAAATGTATGAGGTCACTGGAAAACTGAAGGAGGGGATCTGATGCATTTTGGGGGTTGGAGGGGACGGGTGGAATGGAGCCATAATGGTCTCAGTAATAATACACAATCAGATTCATAAATACAAAATACTGTTATTAATAGTATTTTGCTGAAAACCTCTCTCTGTGTTTGACACAGACACACTGAAAGTACAGCGCAATCTTATGATTCTGAGTTATTCAGGAATGCTATAATTGGTGGATTAAAAGCTCAATGCAACTGGCTGAAGAGGACATCCCCCCACAAAAAAAGATATTTGTGAATCGCAACCTGGGAAGGTCTCAAAAATACTACACACAAATTTAAAGCAATCCATGACATTTTGGAAATGCAGATTCAGTTATCTATAAATACATAAAACAACATTCACAAATGTTCACGGGAAATTAATTCAGGAACTTAATATACACATATTTGTGAAACTATTTTGAATTTATTTAGGTGAGATATTTGTGTGAGCATTTGGGCAAATACTTGGTGCTTTTATACATTATACAAAAAACAATTGAAGAGTCATATTCCCTTATTACTGTAGCCAATCACATACTGAATCAAAGCATGACATCACATTACAGCTGAATCAAAGCATGACATCACATTACAGTTTAATCAAAGCATGACATCACATTACAGCTGAATCAAAGCATGACATCACATTACAGCAAACACAAAACAGACAATGTCAAGGCACACAAACACTCATGAGGAGTAAGAAGGGCTTGGAATACAATTTGTGGTCAAATTAATTCATGTATTGATGTGGATCTGGTCCCATTGGCACAGGGGATCATTGATTGATTATTGATTGATTATTGATTGATTGTTGGGGTGGATAAGCTATGATCTCCTCTCTATATCTGTCAGACATCGTCTCCCACTGTTGATATGGCAGTGGATTTCATTTTTCCTAGAATAATCTCGTTAAATTAATTAAAATGGATTTCATTTCTCCAGTATTTGTCCGTGAGATTATATTGTACACAGATTAAATAAAGTGCATTAAATAACAGCTATATGAATCCTGTTGACTTCTTCTTATAGTCTTTCTGAACCGCCATTCTCATCAAATAAATTATTTATCAAAGCAATATTGTTTATTATTGTTTATTAATTGTTTCCTTTTCTTCTCCATCTTAATAATACTCTCTGCCTCTCAGTTGCAGCAATGCTGAAACCTTTAGTTTTAAAGTTTAAAGTTTTAAAGATCAGCTCATGCTCCATGGGTGGTCATTCAATAGCTTAATACACTGGAATTCTCTTCTCCCGATTCTTTGCAATATTTCATGTATTCCCACCTTCCAAACTCATTTAGAAACAAATCTGCTTACTCAGTATTATTGAAATGATTATGTGCTCCGTCTTGTTGTTGTGATTGCAAATTTATGCCACATTTTGTATGTTTGCATCATACTTGTTTTTTCTCGCTCTTATATTTTTGTCTCATGTATCTTTGCTACTTAAATGTAGTTTGTCTTTTTTCTGGTTTGCTTAGCAATTTTCTATATTTTCTCAAAACTAATAGCTTTGATCTCCATATAAAAGGTGTCTAGTTCAGAGAAACGGGGGGAATTAAAGGTGAATTTAGTAGCAAGGAATAAGTGGAACAGTATCTCTTTCCTCACCAGGCACAAATGTTTCCTCACATTGCTGTATTTGGGAAGGGAAAACTGTTTATTTGAATTAAAAGTCATTCCTGGGGTTCCATATGGAACTGGTATATCCTTCAATTTTATGTGGTCTGTTTGATTTGAGAAATCAGGAGCTGTCTTGCACTGAACTCAGGCTGGAGTCTTAGGTTCTGGTCCTTACTGTTTCCTATAGGTACACTTTCCAGAGCACAGGGGGACTAACTTTGTGTAAATTGGCTGAGGTCCATCATGCCGTCTTTTTAAAGTTGGAAAAACAGACAGAGTCTGTCCTGCTCGCTACAAGGGCTGCTTGTTTGTTACCTTTGAGTGTAAGTCTCATTAATACCAGCCACTTAAGTTCTCGTGGATTCTGTGTGAGTTACCTGGATGCCAACTTTAAAACAACATGGTTTTGAATTTTAAAAGTCAAGTTTCCATTTAGTGAATGCATACCTAAATAAAGCAATATTAGGGAGAAATGTACTATAGTGGGATCACAGAAACCTTGGGGGCACAGAAACCTGACCAAGCCCCCCCACTTTCTTCATTATGCATATGAATGCAAAGAAACAAAAATGTACGATTATTAGATAAAAGCAGGAATGAAGGTATGCAATGCCTCATTTTTTGATCTGACTCGAATTATAAAAAACAACAAAATAACATACACAACTTCTTTTTTTCTAGTTGCTTCCATTACACCATAATCCATTAGATGAATAATTAGGAATTTAAAGTATCTTAAAATTAGGCTCTTTGTCCTTTACCCAGTTCACAGCAGTACTGAACACACTTTTCTGACACTTGGTGATAAAGCTCTGTTTGATTAATGAAAACAATAAGTCAAAGTTACTTTTTTATTTCCACATGTCTTGTAAAGAACAGTTACTACTTCCAACCAACAGAAGATAAACCTGTGTATCAATACTCACACCTGTACAGATTAAAACTATGACAAAACTATCAATTATTAGGAGAAAATGCAGGAATGCAGGTTTTTAATGAACACTGTTAGCGTGGTTGCTGTGCATTGAGTTAGTCTTCAACATCTTTCAAGGTATTAATATGTTTGAAACAACAAAAATGTTTTCTCAGTCTAAATGATCAGGATTAAATCTCTATAGATACCTAGCTTTTATTGCAAACATTAGCTTCATGCAGTCAGAATCTGTAGTATGCTCAGGGCTCCAGTGCTGTACGTTGAGGGAATGTGTTTTGAAGGATGACCTGTCACTCACGCAGCAGGGTGACCTGAGGGAGCTCTGAATGTTCTCACCACGCTGTACCCAGTGTAACTGTCACACAGAGGAACATGTCCAGACTCGCATGTTCTCTTACGTCTACAGAGCAAAGGACACAGGTCTCTGAAGTGAGGACATCTGATGCCCCCTGAGGGACAGTCTTATGTAAAGAACTGAAATATTCATCCGTCCGCATGAGGGGGGTTTTCACTCCAAACACCTGAAGCCACCAGTTATGCACACATACAATCCAGATCAGCCTGCACATGTGAGATATGGCTGCAGATATGCTAAATACTTTCTTAGACCTTGTGTCTATGAAACATTTAAAGCTTCATTTTTAAAGCTTTAAACTTATTTTGGTTGAAAATAAAATCCTGTGGAGGCTGCATCCTTTCTAGACCAGCCTTACTAAGGCTTCTAGACTAGAGCTCTCCTTAGCATTAAAACTAGAATGAGGCTGCAACATAACAAAACTGAAAAAGGGGGTCTGAATACACTGTATATACGTTGCTCCATCTCAGTCATTAGATGTTGCATTGGCTTCCGTACAGGGTATTTCCTCGTCTCACTAACTACATATTGATCTTTTCGGTTAGGAGAACACCTTGCTTTCTAGATTAATGGGAAATGCCCATATCCCTCAGTTGGATCAGATATTGGTGTCAGAACACACATGCCTCCCCATTGTTATGATGATATCTTCTGAAAACACCACATGGAATTTCCCCACCACACACAAACAGTTTGTTCACATATACACAAACACGTACATGCTTGATTTATATAAGACATGATATTAACGATCAAAGCTGTGAAAAGACAAGCATTTTGTAGCCGCATTGTGACAGGCGAGATGTTGGATGTTTAGTTATTATTACCCAATGAATGTTTTAACTTCTTTAACTTTAATCTGTGATAAAACATAGCCTCATGTGCAGGCACTGGAAAATGCCAGAAGGATTATTGATGCGTATTTGCAGTGAAGGCAAAACCAAGGTGTAAAGCAGAACACCAAGATTAATTAAACTGTGTCTAGTGAGCTTCAAACAGATGACATCACCCTTGAGCCTCAGCATCAGCAGTATGAAGCGATTGGTTAATTGCTTTTAGACTTTTACTTGTAGTGGGTCTCCAGATAGGAGACAAGCCAGAATCAATTCAAATTAACCAACTTGTATTTCCTAATTGCAGATGAGGGAGCAGGCGGAGAGTGAAAGCTGGGACACATACGTCATCGATGACGTCTTCAGCTGTCTCCTCAACCTGCTATTAATCACAATACAGGCCCGCCAGCCACGCTTGATAATTTACATCTGACAGGAAGTACAGCAGTCAGACCTAAATCTCTCCAAACACAAGCATGTTATCAGAGATTTCTTTGCAGCTAATTTGCTGATATTGTGAAAAGTCTTTAAGGAGAGACGATGGAGAGCCTGAGGAGCTCTATTAATGTTATCTTTGAATGATTTGTGAAGTTTAATTTCTTTAATGCAACCACTCCACTGAATGTGAAGAGTGAGTCAGTATCCTGCAGTCTGAGAGTGAAGCCACAGCACATGATGCAATAATAACTGACTGCACAGTTCCTATATGGCCTGGGAACAATATAAAGCCATATATATATATATATATATATATCCTTTTATATAAAATATATATAATTAAAATAGATTGATCATCTGATATAACTGATAATCAAACAGTCAACAAGGTTGAAGTAAATGTTTAATATGATTGCATATTTTGTAGATTCATGGAATATGTCTATGATTTGTTCATTTGTCATGTACTTTATTTTGAAGTTGCGTTTTTGTAGTTCTTGTCATGGTCTTTGTAGTTCCCTCATGTGTCTTGTTCTTATTGGGTCCCTTGTCCTACGTGTCATGTTCTAATTGGTTTATTGGCTGATTGTCCAGGTGTTCCTTGTTTTCACAGATCACTCTGTGTATTTATACACATGTATACGCACGTTTGTGGTGTTTGTTTTTGCTGTTTAATGTTTTGTTGTTGTTGTTATGCTGGGAACATGGTTTCGTTAACTTGCCTACATCTGTACATAAATCCAGCCTCATCAACTTTTCTGTAAGCATGCTGCAGTTTAACAGTATTTTTTTTTATAAAACTTTTTATAAAAACTCTGTATATTGTTGTGAACAGCAGAAAACTACTAATCTATCAAATCATTTTCATGCTGAGCTTTTCTCACTTTTTTTTTGTTTCACAGTGTAATCAGATCTTTCAGGGAAAAAGTGTGCTTGATGTGTAATATTGCTACTATCAATTACAAATTAACAAAATTGCACAGTTTTAACAAAATTAAAATTATAACAAATTACAATTTAGACTATAGGCTTAGGCTGGGAAACATGCACCCAGCAATGTTTCTAGTCAAGGCATTGTGCCTCTCGTGTCATTGTATAAGGGCTTAAAGCGGTTTGGACATCCTTCTGAATAAGAACCGTAGAAAGTGAGTTTGAGGTGAGAACCTGCTGTATGTGGGGCTCTATAGAGGCTCACCTCTGGTTTCCTGCTGGTCCTTTAACACCAGTGCGCGTTAATATTCGGCAGTAATGACGTCACGTGTTTGCAGGGGTCCCTCTGCAGCTGTGAGGAGCAGATCGTCGGTGTGATCGGGAGCAGACGGAAGTGAGTTTAGTCATTTCCAGGTTTCATCTTCAGACAGTCAATACACACCTGTAATAAAGAGTGCACACAGGACTTTGGCTGGCAACGTTTCTAAAGTTAGTTCATAGAGCCCTGCCACTCTTTTCCTAATGCTCCCTAATTTATAAGCGTACTCAAATGATGAGTTTTTACACCTTATATCCTCCACCTCTCCATCAGCCTCTCACATCAGCATAAGTTACTCTTTAAGTCAATAGGTTACCGTGACAGAAGCAAAGGAAATAAGATTAGACGACGCTAAACATGTTATTTGGTGTTTTTTTTCTGGTTTTTGAGAGTTCGTCGTATATCCGCTAGATGGTTCTCAGCGCGGTGATGCCCAAAATAAAAACACCGTCCCGGTTCAGTTACGCACAGAGGAACGAACAGCGAACGGTTTGCCTGTGACTCCGCTCAGGAATAAACCCGCAGTTTCCCTCTATTAAGCAAAAAACAAAATCACAGAGTCACACAGTGAGTTTCCTGAAAATGAAGCCAAATCTTGCGTAAACTAGGACTATTTTATGAAACTATTTTAACTTGTCTGCGCGGGTCCCTCTCCAAGCGCATCCTGTTTTTTCTGCTAGTGGTCTCTTTCTAATGTAGCTGCTATATTCACGCATAAAAGTTTGTAGTTAAAATAGACTGACAGCATGAAGAAATGCGTGTTTATGAATTTGATGGGAAATGTTTCTGACCTCCCCACATTGATTGATTATAGTCATCCCTTCTGTTTAATGGGATCCATTCAATTGGGAAGGTGGAGCACTTGGATGAATTAACATATTCCTTTCCCCCTCAATGTGTGTTGAAGTGTCTTTGAAAGGGGCAAGGAAAGGGGGTCGTGGCTTAACATTATAAAGGAAAAATAAGACGGCATTGCCGCCTTGGTTGGTGTTGAATGCGCGTTTTGACGGGCTTTTGTAAAAGTAAAAGACCGGGAAAGATCTCCGAGACGAGCCCTATTAAGTGTTTGGAAATCTTTCATCAAATCCCCTATCCATTGAAAAAATCTCTTCTCCACTTGAAAATGAAACTTTTGCCCATTTGCACTTGGCTCTTATGCCTTTTGTTTTTTATGATGTGCTTAGGATCTGAGTGTGGGACTTTACGACGAACTGCAAGGTCCAAAAGAGATTTGGTCCGCATCAGAGAAGCCAGAAGTACCTTCCCAGGAGCCTGTGCCACACGCTTGCCTCGGGGCAAACGTTCACTTCCCGGGATAGATCGGCGCTCCTCTCGCCTGTCACAGGCGGGGGAAAGCACCACAGGTCGGCGGAGGGCTGTTTACTTTACCGGTAGAGGAGACCAACTACGTCTAAAACCCAATGCAGAGGTACCAAGGGGCAATTTTACCCTGGAAATGTGGATAAAACCTGAGGGTGGGCAACGTTCTCCAGCTGTTATCGGAGGTTTGGTTTGCTTAATGATTACTTCCATTTTATTATCTGCAGAAAAATAAGTGTTTGCAGCATGCCAGTGTTTTATGAATAAATATCAAACAGTTTGTCACCGACACTTCTTTATATTAAATTCATAATGAGTTAATGCAATCGATCTATCTGAGGGTGACATATATTAATGCGCTTTTGCTTTGCTTGTTTACGGATACTATCAATAACTCCTCTGGGTTTTGTATGCGGTGTTGGCGCATTATCACCCGGCAACTTTCTCATATCTTTTAGTTACCCATTTAAATTGCGTTTCTAGTTCTTAATCTTGGTCTTCAAAGAGTTGAGGTCGCAGTAATTGTAATACCCCATTACCGTTATCGTTGGATAACTTATTTTATCCCATCGTAATAACTCAAGCTAATCACTAAATCTGTTATCCATAAAATTCTGTTTGTGTATTGTTACGTTCTGTCTGTTTTATTCAATGCCAGAAAAAGCATTTTGCAAAGCAGAGAAAACATCACGCAAAAATTTCACACTTTCGTATTTTATTTGTTTAATTTGATATTTGATATGATGCTGTAAGATTGAGTGTCTGTGTGGACGTCAGAAATGGCTTGAACAAATACGTCATCGCTTACAGTAGATGCTGATGCGGCTGTGCTTCGTACATGCGCTGTAAATACACATAAACAAACTCGTATCCAACAAAACACTAAGATGCGTGTTTAACTTAACACTAACCATTTTATATTTGTTTTTTTTAAACGGAACTTTAATTGTTTGTTATCAAATAGCGTAATCGTATTATTACTGCTGTTATTATTTTTGCTTTAAAATACCACGTGCATTGCGCATTATTCTATACTATAGGGATGCAGTAACGCGGTGGGTGTCTTAGTTGCTTGGATCTATTTTTCCCAAACAAATCTATTACTTTTTCATCCCTTCTTCAGCCAACAGAGAGCGTAATACCCGTGCAGCCCACTGACGAATCCTTCATGCACCCCACGAACCCCAATATAACACAGTTTGTGGGAACGGATCAAACGTTTCCAGTCATGATATATTTTTTTCAGTGTATGTGCATTATACGTAAATGCCTGCATTTTACAAGCTAAAGTTTTTCTAACCTGTGGATACACCGAGAACCAGTTCCACAAGAATCACAGCACTTTTCACAAACACTGCACAAAAAGACTTTATTCATACACAAATTAAACTACTAAGTCAAATAATTCAATATCCAGTGTAGGTAAATCATTACAAAACATTGACATAATTCTATCAATAAAACAAACCAACAAACAAACAAAAGAATTCGGTTCAGTGTTAAATTCCAAGATGTATGTTTTGCAAATCATTTATTCAGGGCATTAGAAGTGATGTCATTATGTAAAGTTTGGTCCATTGTTTCCAAAGAAATTTACATCTTCAGAGAGCCGCTTGATAAGAGACAGAATGAATAAATGTTGTATGTGATCTAAAATTAGTCTACTGGTCTGTTCTTACAGTGATTTTTATAGTCACAGTAACATTAAGAAGCAGTGTGGGGGGGACATTTGTGACATTTGTGGTCTGTCTTCTTGGGGACCCTTTTGCCCACCATTTATTAGCCATCTGGCTTTAACAGTTAGGAATTCAGACAATACGTTTATAAATCCATAAATGTTCATAAATACATGTGACATTGACACTCATCAGATAAAGCAATAAAGAAAATGCTTTAAATGGAGGAAAAAGCTATAAATTAGTGTCTTTCCATCCATATTTTCAGTGTTTTTATTATTGCTAGTTCATTTTAAATATTGCTACTAGAATTGAATTGCCAGTGCAGAGTCAGACCTGCAGTCATGAATGCAGAGTGCTGAGCTTATTATATGATTGTCAGAGGCAAATCGCTACCTTAGAATTATAAACTTCTATCTGACATTATTGTCAAAAATAAGTATTGACATATACTCTAATATAACTTATTGACACTATTCAATGTTTTATTTATAAAAAATGCATTTTAGGTGTTTAATTTGAAAAACAAAAAAGTTCAGTTTTGGTATTTACAATCCAAAAACTTTAAACCTCAATATCTGAAAACTGGTCAAAATGCAGATTGAACCGTATAATTCTAAAGTAGCAAAATGTCTCTTTACTAGATGTTTTATGGTGTATCTGCAGACACCAGACAGCCATTCCCATCCTTCAGTTTTAGCTGTTGCTTTCATTTTAAACACAAAAGTTCAACATGATTATGCTTGTCTTTGAGGTTTCTGTGCAGCTTCAAGTGGGATGGGATATTTTATGGCACAATTTCAATAACTTAATAAGCACCTCATAAAACTGTCAATAGCACCACTTAGGGGTTTGTAATGATGGCTATAAAAATTTAAATATTCAATTATCTTGTTACCAAGCAGGGTGATTTATGGTTGGTTAGTGCACAAGTTGTACTAGTACAACTTGTGTACAAGTACTATGTGTACACACGTAGTACAACAAGTACTATGTGTGTTTTGTTAATAAATACTTTCGGTTGGGAAGCATTAAAAAGATGACATTTATTTTATATGAATTGCTAATGTATGTGGAGAATAGTATTGTTACTGTGAATAACAGCTTACCCATGTGCGTGTAATGGATGAAAATATACAGTCATTTTTGGTGTTTTGCTTTTAAAATGTAAATGTTTATATTGTCCCCACTGAGACCACCAGCTGTTGTTTAATTGTTTCAGCCTGACAGATTTTAAAATAAAAGACAATTCAGGTGTGTCACTTTTTCGTCCTGATAGTTCTTTCACACTGGTGTCTTTCATTTCATTATGCTCCCCTTGTAGTGCTCTGTCCATGGTGCTGGATACTGAGATTGAATATACACAAAATTGTTGTTTTCATAAAATATTGGAAAGGATTACAATAGCTGGCCACAATTTCCGAAAATCGCATTGAAACTTAAGCATGTACTTAATTATATTGCCAGAATTATATTGTAATATTATATTGCGTAAGTTCATAATTACATTTTTTGCAAAGCCAGCAACATTGTGTTTGTGTGTGTGAATTTTCTTAACAATCTGTGTATCATACAGCACTTCTCCATTATAGCTTAGCTGCTTAGATCTGTGTGCATTTATTATGCGGATTTTAAGGACATCAGTATCGAATTGACATTTTCTGCTCCGTTCATTCAACACGTATCCCAACACTGAGCCCCTTGCATGTCTAAAGTTCACCGTTGGAAAGAAATGTACCTGTTTGTTATTTCCCACTTAGTGGTCTCATTCCAGGATTTCACAGATTGTAATTTCCTCAGTTTTATGGCACAATTTATTTTTATAGATGCTGGCAGTGGTTCTCCTGGCAGCCCAGAAGTGAGAGGGAACTACATGCTCCTGTGTGTCTTTAGTGAGGCGCTCCCGAATGAATGATCCCTTTAAAGTGTTCAGTCCTAGCAGTCCAATGACTCTCATGCATTCAGCTCCACTGAAGATGTAAGCGCTTCAATTCAAAAGAAGGAAATGTGTAAACTTGAATTGATGTTACAGGTCGGATTTGTGTGTACTGTAGTAAATAGTAATATAACAGTAATATTTTCCTCTGCTACCCTGGTAACGGTTTATAGCTTCTTTGCCGTAACCGAGTTTCACTAATTACCCCTAACAAAAACATCTTACTTCAGTGGGAGAATTACTGGTGTAGTAACAGACTGTAACTAGATCGTCACTCATTTTTTTAACTCACATTTCATTGCTCAGCAAGTAACTGGATTAAGCGGCATTGCTGTGTAAATGTGTAGGGCTCTGAATGAAATTGAAATTAAATGTTAAAATTATGAAACGTGGAATGTGCCATATACATACTGTATTTAAATTATGCAGCATTAAAGCATGATATAAATATTCTTTTACTCTTTCTTCTGCATGATTATGAAGGACACATGAATGTTTCCTTCTGTAGCGCAGCACATGGTTTCCAAACAAAACAGGAAGAAAGGGTTTTAGAGCCACTATTGTAATAGGAAAAAGGCCATTTTTGATTTTTAGACAACCTTTACTGCTGAAGCACATTTTAAAAAACGGTCTGCAAATTCAAGTAACCTTTTGCTCTGTTGATACAAAACCACAGTCTGGGTCTGACTGCTAGCAGAGGCTTCCCTGTAGACCTGTAGTGGTTGGACTGGACTTTTGCAATGGTTTGATCACAGGAACCATGTTGTGTTCTCCACTTTTCTGGACAAACACACAGCATCTGTATTTGGTAAATAACGTCAGCAGTGTTGTTGGCCAGTTTGCTTCTTTAATGCTCTGCACCTCTAAATTAGCTGATCTCTTTTAATTGTTTATTAATTCTAAGCATCAATAATTTTAGTTTACTTGTGTATCAGCTTGTGTAAAATATAGATTAAATGCTAGTAAGTATAATTTGTTAATTCAATTAGAGAGTTTTGCTCTTTTAATTGAAAAATTTAACTAATATGTGGCTTTGTTCTTGCAGGGCTCTATGATAAATGCTTCTACGCATCTAGTGACAGAGGATGGCTGCTCGGCATCAAAGCAACTGGTGACCAAGCCAACCGTGACCCTCGCTTTTTCTTCTCCCTTAAGACAGACCGAGCCCACAAACGTACCACCATCACCTCTAACGCACCCTACGTTCCCAATCAATGGTCACATCTGGCTGTCACCTACAATGGCCTCTTTATGAAGCTGTATGTTAATGGTGCGCAGGTTGCTGTAAGCCGAGACCAGTCTGGTGAGATTTTCAGCCCACTTACTAAGAAGTGTAAGGTGCTAATGATCGGAGGCAATGCCTTAAACCACAACTACAGGGGTACAATGGAACACTTAAGCTTGTGGAGCAGGGCCCTCACCCAGCGTGAGATCATCAGATACATGGGTCAAAGTTATGGCAACTCAGATGACCTGTCTCAGATAGTTATGCATGAGTACTTTGAGAACATGTCCAGAAGGTGGCTCATGGTGAAAGATGGCAGCTTCCCCAGGTTGGAGCATTCAGACCGGAACCTGGCAGGTGACCTCAGTGGTTCTCTTGACACTGGACTGAAGCCTCCACCGTGTGGACAGACTGTGTGCGACAATGTGGAGGTAGTGATGAACTACTATCAGTTCTGGAGCTTCCGTAAACCCAAAACAGTGCGCTATCGAGTGATAAACGTGTATGATGACAATGGACGATGGCCGACAGTTACCGACCACCAGATCAACCTCCAGCACCAGCATTTGAACAAGGCTTTCCGTGTCTACAATATCACCTGGGAACGCACTGTTCACAATGTCTACAACTCGTCCCTACGGAACCGTCTCATACTGGCCAACTGTGATATCAGCAAAGTGGGCGATGAAGAATGTGATCTAGAATGTAACCACATCCTTACGGGCTTTGACGCCGGATACTGTAAAAGGCAGACAGCACACTGTCCCGAATACAAACAGGGAAATGGGGTTTGTGACCCTGAGTGTAACTGGGACAATTTCTATTATGATCATGGAGACTGCTGCAACCCCAACATCACTGATGTCACAAAGACCTGCTTCAATCCAGCATCACCCCTCAGGTAATTCACAAAATCTCTTCATATATGACATATAGTGACTTATAGCAGAATTTTGCTTACAGATTTATGATCTAATTGATTCATTAGTGGTCTTGGACGTACAATAACTACTTTTTGGAAAACCAGAAAAAGTTCTAACCCTGTTTTTTTAAGGTTTGGGAAAGACTTATGGGAACTCCAAGGTACTGTAAATTTCATTCTTGTGTGTGAAGCTTTCTCAAATCTCAGTTTGGTTTAATTAATGCATTATGATGTGACGTCCCAACAGCGTTGTAAGTGCTGAGCTGGAGTCAGAGTTCTGGGTTATGCATTTCACTACAGATATGCAGGAATAGCATTTAGGGACCATTAAACACTATAAAGGACTGGACTTAAGTGTTTTTGGTGCTCACTGTTTGGTGAGCTCCTCTGTATCAGCAAGCTTCAGGCCCGTATATGCATGTTTCATGTATCCCCCGAGTACATTTTGGCATAGATTCAAAGTTCAGCAACCAATCATTTTTTACTCTGTGGGTGAAATGACCAGATGTGAAGACTGGGGAGATTCTCGACTTGGTGCTCCTCTTTTGTAAACTTATAAAAGTGATTTGATAGAGAGTAAGTGGGAATGGAAACTATGTCCCCCTGGACAAGCAGGGAAGCCAATCACAGCTCAGAGCAGAATCTCCAACACTATTACTAACAGCATTAGACTCCACAGGGAGTACAACTCTGAAAAAGAACCTTCCAGAAATATGTTGAGGTTGTGAGGGTATTGAATACTGTTGGGTTAAAGCACTGTATTTGTTCTCTAGATTGTGTGACTAACCAAATTCTCTCACTGCTCTTCTTAGAACTCTGTTTTAATTGAAAATCGTTATTGCACATACTCTGTATGTGTTGTACGTTGCAATGCGTTTGCCCAATACGCTTCAAAGAGAAACTGCTGATGGTGGCTTTGCGAGCGGTGTTTGGTTTTTGTATATTTAATCAGCCCAAACAAGTGCAATTAAGGACAATCATGGAGCCGAGCCAGATATGAGAGATGTATCAAGGTCCAGGATGAACATTTCATTCTCAGGAAACAGAAATCAGATATGGTGGCATGTTTATGTTATGGTTTATGTATGCTACTATCTGCAAATCTGAAATCTAATCACTTACCTTTGGTAGGTCCCACAAATGATTAAATTTGTTTCAGGTTCGCAACCGTGTGGCACTAAATTACATAAATGATATTACGTTATTGCTTCTTGTCCTTCTGTGGTTACAGTTTCTTTGTTGTTTAGTTACAGCCATCCATTGACATACAGTGTGTGTACTCGTGTGTGAGATGAGACTACAGCGTGTGTGAGATGAGACTACAGCGTGTGGTCAAACAAAGAGAGGAGAGCACTCCAACTTGTTGCTTGTTTTGATTTGATTATGGTATGTCTGGAGAGCTTTGCCGAGGGCTGGATAACAAAGTGATCTGACATTCCTTTTTGATTGTACAAGTATGCATGAACAAAGAGTTGAGCAAGAACAGAACAATGGAATCAAATGTTGTGGTGAAATTGTTTTTGCACGAGACTCCCGCAGATGTTGCAGTCAACTTCAAAATCTGTGATTTTCAACAGACCTTTATATGAATGTTTATTAAAGTCTGTTAAACCTCTTTCATGTGAGATATATGAATTAAGCTTTTCTCTATTACCTTACTTATCTTTGGTACATACCTCATGCAAAAATTGCCACCGCAATGTTGGGGTGTTCTAGGTGCTTACAGGGGCATTGTTATGCAGGCGCTATTGTGTGCTGGGTGGTTATACGCCATTGCTATGCGGTTTCAGGGGTGGTCAGGGTGGTTGCTAAGCAGTTGTTTATTTGTCCACCTCAGGTCTCCAGGATAGTTTTGATCCTTTGAAGATTGCTAGGGTTCCTCCTTTAATGGCTTACTCTTTGTGGATTAATGAGAATGCATATTTTTCAGAAGTAAATTCGGCTAAAGAATGTGGTTACTATAAATAAACAAAAGCTGTATGTACAGAACAGGATTAGGCACTCAAAGAGTAACAACTGACAACTGTAACGACAAGAGTTTGTCTCTGTGCGTTCTACCCTTGTGCAGTTTGCTTAGCCCCATGTTTTGTTCTGTTCTCTTGAAGAGGAAATCCAACTTGAATCAGTTTCTGTACTAATGAAACTTAATCTAAGACACTTGGGTTGTAAACTAAGCCAGCTAATAGCTGGTTACCTTATCATTGATTTGGACAGGAAAAGCACAGTATTAGCGTTTTGTTTTTTAAGTTAAGTCAAAGTTAAGGCTAGAGAAATCTTCTACATAGATGTGACTGCCTAGGAAAGAAACTGTCAGTCGGCCTCCCCCCCTTCACAGGCACACAAATACAATGTTCAATCCCTGGTGTTTAGAAGCAGGGCTGGATAAAGAGTTAAGGCCTGTGGACAGAAGGATTTCCTCTTTTTAACTGCAGCAATTAAATAGCTCTTGAACATGCCACTGTGAGGTCAGCTGGTTCATTTGTGTGAGAAGAGCCTTTCTTGGGGGCTTCAGCAGGGACTTCCAATCCATCACATGAGTATTACTGGACAATTGCAGGAAAGCAGTTTCAGAGTTTTAATTATCCACCTATTTGCCATTTTATAAAAGTGGCTTAAAATGTGTCATTATATTTATGAAGATGCTTTTATGTTTTAGCATGCTTTCATTCTGGAGTACATGCTGAAGTGGTTGTAGTTCTTCAAAGGTCGTATGATAAACCTGTCCATGATCTTTTTAGATAAACAAACAATTGATGTATCATGAAAACATAATGTGTCAGACTTTAAAGCTTTCTCACCAGACCTTAACAAGCATCTAATGAAACTGAGCTGCAGAAACATCTCTTTTATATTAATTTTGTGATGTCGGTCAGATGAATAAATGTGATTCTGTCTATTGGAAAGAAATCAGCTCCTCAATCATGATCAGGTAATAATAAGCAGCTACATGTCTCTTGTCGGTGATTTTAGGCAAATGTGGAGTCAATGCAAGCACAGGCATGCAGGGATGGCTCTCACTGACACTGAGACACTGTGATCTTTCAGTAGATGAGACTTTGTCCCTGCAGGCTCCAACTTCAGATCATTTTAGGTCTCATCTAAATCTCATCTGAATGGCAGACCAAAATACAACCATCATGCTGGTGCTACACATGTGATTGCCGTATCACAGTCATACCAAGACCAAGAACCTTCTATATAGGCTTGTAATCTCATAACTTAAATGTAATTTAGTTCGTTTCTATACATGCTTTTAAAAAATTCTTTGAATATATGAAGGCTGATTACTGCGCTTTAGTTTAAAAGTGATTCTCCTATTTTCTCTTCAATTATTTTCATTTCATAATCATGTATTCTTAAGGAATTAGTCCTATAGATCAGTTTTTTATGCATGATCATCATTTTGCAGAGGTTTTATCTTGTTTAAAGTTTTTAAATGCCCATGATCCAGAGTGGATGATCCAGAGATATTGCTGCTTGCACTAGCCACCCAATCCAGCCAGAGTCTGACACATCCATCCCACTCCATCCCAAAATAATTGAATTTATTATTGTTTCTGTTCTCATAATTCTATTCAGCAGCAATCTCCATAAACATTTAGATTAATTCTTCTTATGATCTTTATACAATTCATTTTAAAGAAAAATAAAAAAATCTTTATGGCAATTGGATCACTCAGTCGTCTACATTGTTGCTTTTGATTAACTTATGTGTAACCTGTTTGTAACCTTAAATTTATACATTGCTGCTCATTTTATTTCAAGCAAGTATTTTTAATTGTCACTAAAAATGTCTATATAAATGTCACTGAATGTCACTAAACCAAGAAACATCAGAATTTATTTTTTTTATTATTTTTATTTTTTTTTATGCCGATACAAAAGCGTGTCTAGCAGTTACCGTGATGTGGCTCCTGTTAAATAATAAAGAAGTAATTAAAATGTATGTTTTACCATGTATATATTATAAAAAAACACTGATAAAATACTGCACACAAATATATCAGACCTTTTTCCATCAGAATCACAGTCATTAAAGTGCTTTAAATGCGACAAAAATCTTACAAAATGCAATTTTATCAATCATTTTAAAGAATTAAATCATATGGACAGATGCACAATAATAAATTACATTTTTAAAATGAGAGTTGGGGGGCATGTCAGAGTCAGAGCTTGAGCTGGTTGGACAGAGCTGCAAGCAAAAACCAAACATTAATGTGTTGTAAAACAGTACAGTTTCACCTCTGCCTTTTTTTTCTCAAAATGCCTTTTGTATTTGTAAAGTGTTTTCTGTTTGTTTGAGCGTTGAGTTTCCTTTGCAAAAACAATTTACATTTGATTGCAAAATGTTGGGTTTGTTTGTTTAGTTTTGGCACAATTTTAGCTCCATATGGAGCCTCACGCCTGGTTGTGCTTGATGCTAATTGTGGAGATGATTGATCACTCCTCTTATGTACTTGGAGCTGATGAAAAGGTCCCTGAAAGGCTGAGAAAATTATAGGCCTTGCCGCCAACTGGTGAAAACTGCCATGCCAACCCACCCCGAGCAGCTTCACGCGATCAGTACATCTGGATGTAACGCAATCTTTACTGATTCAGATGAATAATATATGAGAAATGATGAAGCCATAATCATGCATTTAATAGGCATTAAATATAAATGATCTACACATACTTTGAGCACTCTGCATGCGTTTGTCATTTTTTGTATAATTTAATGGACAGTCCTTGCCATGACGCAGCCTGTACTGTGTGTTTATTTTGCTGTTTATTAAGGCGATTCATTACGTGGCATAAAAACTTGCCAGTGTCACCCACTTCCTCCTCAGCAGAACCAGGCAAAAGACTCCTGAGTGGCATTGTGCAACCATGACCACTGACGCCTGCATACTCTGGCTGGACCTCTGCATACTTTGGCCTGCTGTTTTTGTAGTAGGCTAACATCCACATCTGATTCGTGTTGTGTTTTGCGAGCGAGCCAGTGGATTAAACTAAATTAAGTCAGGCCCGGCTCCAGCGATGAGATGTAAGGTGGGCCAAGTGATATGACTGGTGGGCCAAAGTTGAGGGAGGTTTATGATTTTAATATTCTGCTTAATATTCATTTTTGATGTTATTAATATTTTAATAATACTGGCCCTCCTTGTGGAGTTTGGTTTCTTCCAAGGTTTTTTCTCCACTTCAACATAGTTGTAGTTTTGTTTCCTTGCTACTCTGTCCTTTGTTTTGCTCACTGGGAGACGACTGACATATATTATGAGACAAACTTTGGTAACATCACTTTTAATATAACAACAGGGGCACCATGAACAGTTTTAAGACTGTTATACAAGACAGAATGTTAAGCTCAATCCTTTTAGTTGAAATGTTTTTGATTTGGGCTTTTGTTTTGGGATTTAAATAAAAACAATATTTTACAATAGAACTTATATTTTCCCTCTGGAATTCGTTTCCAGGGTCATTTTTTACTTTTATAAGGGCATTATTTTATAATTACTTTATTAAATGACTTGTGTTGTCAACTTATGTCAAATATGTAAATGTAATTTATTTATTCAGAATGATAGCTCACCATAGGCTGCTTATTTATAACCCATAAACCTAAAATCATGCAGCTGATGTGACATTTCTTTGTTTTTTTACATTTATTTAAAAACTGTTCAATTTATCTAATACTGCTCAAATATAACACATGCATTTACTGTAATTGAGGTTAATGTAATTTTAATTACATAAAGTATATAGATTATAAAAAATATAAATTAAAACATTACAGAGGGCTGTAATGTTACGAACTACAGCTTTAACAAATAACTATTAGCATATAAATATTATGAAATGTATTGCCAGTTTCCTGACAAATCCCATCCCTAGTGCTGGTATTTTAAAAATGACTTTCTTTCCTGTTTTAAATTTTAAATGAGTATTTACAGGCAAACATATGTTTAGTGAGCTTACAGTACAGTTGTTCTTTTGATCCTTCCTGAGGCCTCAACTGTTTCTCTTTTTATGACAGCAAGACAGATGACTTTGCATCATGGTATTTGGCTTACAGGAGAATAAATGACAGGAAACGAGCATCAAGTCTCTTAAGTCTATGTCTTCCTTAGACGGTTAATGCATCAAAAAGCACTACAAAGTAACACATACATTTTCATAACGTCTTGGCTAACCCGGGTTTCCCAGCATGACAACAGATAGCGTGTATGATTGGTCCTCGCCGTGAACTGGCTAACAGATGTTGATCTGAAGATGAGGAATGAGGCTCGTCTTTTCCTCCTTTAAATACGTGTGGCGGGTGTTTACTGCATTGGAAAGCGTCTGAGGGAGTTTTTCTAAAGGGAAATGTTTGAGCTGAGAATTATGTGGGGCCTCCTGTAAAGACAGAAGAGGTTAGCGGAGAGGCAATATGAAATTCTAGATGTCTGCTTAACTATAAATATATTCATGGTTACATGTTGTTGTACTTATGGAATGCTGCTGTCTCCAGCAGACCAGCATTTATCACACTAGAGAGGCTTTTCTTTAACTTACATGACTGTTTTCACTGCAGGTTTGCATGGGAATAACATGCCCGGTGTGTTTCAGGTGAAATAATAGGCATTTTAACTATCCAAGTGTTTGGAACTATCCAAGTGACACAATGCATTCCTAACTAGACAGGGCCAGTGACCTCTGACCTCAGAGCTGGCTGCAGAGCAATGCTCAGGTTTCCTTCCAAATACAAACTCCCTGTGTGACAGCCTCACTAGGGCCATTAAATTACAGAACACTGCTTCTCTCGACAAACATTGACACACACTCGCGTACAAACAAACACTCTCTGTGTGTTTTCTGGGCTTATTCCATATGTCCTGAGACTGATGTAGTTCAATTGAGGAATAGCCCACCTAAAAATGTGTTCTGTCATAGAATGCAAAAAGAGAGTTTAAGTATAAAGTATCTTTATGCAGTTATTTTCTATACAACAAAGTCTGTCAAGCTCCAGAAATGTACAAAAACACAATAAACATCCACATGACTTGTTAATGCTAATCTTCAAAGTCATACAAGCCTTTGTGTGAAGAATATACCTAAATTTACATCTTCAAGATTTTTTTCTTCTGTCTCAGGGCTTACATGGACGTGAAGGAGTTGAAAGAAGTTTTGAATATGGATGGATCCACACACCTAAACATCTTCTTTGCTAACTCGACTGATAAAGACCTGGCTGGTGTGGCAACTTGGCCCTGGGATAAAGAAGCCTTAACACATTTAGGTAAATAAATATGTAAACCACTACAATATGGACTATTAATATCATGTTTTTTCTCATCCTGTTTCCTTTATTGTCCAAAAAAGGCAAAACGTTTAAGAATAAAATATGAAAGTGACCAAAAACATCCTGCTTTTGATACCTGCTTTCCTTTAATTCCTTTTTTTGAGGTGGGATCGTGTTAAACCCTTCATTTTATGGTACATTTGGTCACACTCACACCATGATTCACGAAATTGGCCACAGCCTTGGACTCTACCACGTCTTCAGGGGAATCTCAGAGGTGGAGTCCTGCAACGATGCCTGTTTGGAGACCGAGCCTTCTCTGGAGACGGGTGATCTGTGCGCAGATACCAACCCAACACCCAAGTACAAGTACTGCAGAGACCCCGAACCAGGCAATGACACCTGCGGCAGGCGTCATTTCACAAACACCCCCTTCAACAACTACATGAGCTATGCTGGTGAGACATTTACAGACATATACAAGCAGGAATGCAGTGGGCCAAAACATGGATGTGGACAGACCTAAGAAAAAAACACGAAAGAAAGAAAAAATGCCTTTTTAACAACTAACATTTTAATAACTAACTGAAGTCAGTAACCCTCCAGTTCCCACAGGTGTCCAGACTAAACTAACAGACTAAACACAGGTGTAGTTCATCACATTAACTGTGGACGTGTTCCTGAGTCCGACAACCAGAAGTATCCCAACTTTTTTTAATTTAAATTATTTTTGAACAGTATGCTTATTCTTTTCTCATTTAAAGCCCAAACACTGCTGTGAAACATTCTGGGTTAGTGTGTGCTTGTGGTATATTTCTTTTAAACACATTTATTGTAGGCAACACCTGCTGTAATATTTTGATGTTTAATCCACTGACATACATTTTAATGAGTGTTCAAATGCTTTTGGGGCCACTGAAGATTTTCACACACAAGACTGTGTATATCTGATGAGCTGTAGCCTGTTGCTAAAGATGCAAATATGAAATCAGCACAATTTAATAATGTGAGTTCTCAGTGTTATTTTTGTTCTTCTGAAGATGACGGCTGCACAGACTCCTTCACTCTGAACCAGGTGGCGAGGATGCACTGTTACCTGGATCTCATCTACCAGTCTTGGCGGCCTGGAAGCAAACCAGCTCCCGTTCCTCTACCTCCTCGCGTGACAGCACAGGGCCGAGACTCCCTCACGCTGGAGTGGTTTCCTGCCCTCACTGGACATTTCTTTGACAGGTGATCAATTTGGGGGCCGAAGGTGCTGTTAGATTAGCTGAGTCAGATAAATGATGCAGATGAATTAACTGTATGAATGAAACGTTTTTAAAAACTTCTGCAGTAATTGAGGCCAGCTGGAAACCTCCAGTGAGTTACAACAAAGCTGTATTTTAAACATTAAGAATGTTCTGATGGCTGGGATTGTGTCATGTTGCAGCAGTTTTGGGTTGTTGTGCACAGACAAATTGCTTGTTGTTTTAAATTTATTTAGGACGCAATACTACAGTTGGTACAACATTGTGTTAAAAGCACAAAGGAAATGATTTTGACAACTCAGCTGCCCCACCTATTAAACATAAAAAGGCAATTTAAAAATGTAAAAATAAAATTGTTTGTGGTGTTGCATTTTCTAAGTTGCTACTCTGGCTGTCTGTTGATTTCCTAGAGAAGTGGGATCAGTTTGTGACAGATGTTCAGAGGTTGGTGTTCTCCTGCAGTTTGCCTCAAACTCGTCCTCACCCCGACCCTGTGCCCCCTCTGGCCACTGGAGCCCCCGTGAGGCGGAAGGTAAGACACTGTAACACCGCATCTCAACAGACATAAATATCCTAAAACCTTATCATAGATGTCATGGTAAATGAACAATGTTTTTTGAGGTCAGCTTTTTTAGAACAAACCAACTTTTCTAGAAAAGTCTAGGACGGAATTGTCACAGAATCTAGCGTTTGTTGATTTACCTCTTTCAGTTTTCTTAGAAGTTATTGCAGCTCCGTTCAAAGAATTCTTTGGTTAATGAACAAACAAATGACATAACTTTACTTTTACTTCAGATTAGATTAAGGCATTAATCTCATTGCATATGCAGAGGTCTACTTAAATCTTTTTAGGAGGTGTCCTGTTTGGGTTTAAGCTGACTGTTTGGCAGAGCGTAGGAGACTTGTTTCTGTTGACACTTGGAAATTGTGTTTAATTGGTGAGTGTCTACACAAAATGTGTAGTTTTATTCAGCTGGATAAATGATTAAAGGAGACAAACAAAAAAATAAAAATAAAGCGACAAACTAAAAAATATGGAAAAAATTTGTCATAGGGGTTGTCATAAATTTTGATTTTCTCATGTTTTTATTTTAAGGTCTGACAAATGGACATATGGAAGCTTTGTGCACAAAAGTGAATGTTTATTAACCTCGGGGGAATGAGTCATGTTTTCCTGTGCTGTATCAACAGTCGTGCCCTCGAAGTTAAACCTTTGATCCACTATCGCTTCAAAGCCAATCTCCTATGCTCGGAATACTTCTTGTCAGATTTCCGAATCTGTCTTTTTCCAGCAGTTTAGTTGTTATTAGTAAGAAGTACATTTATTAAGCTCACTGAAGCTCACAGGTCTGTTATAGCCGTGACACACAGACGCTGTTTTAGCCTGAACTGCAAGTGCTCTTGAAAAAGTGAATTGAAATTGAACTGTTGAAAACAACTTCATAGACCTACATTCCAGAGACTGGCTGTTTTTCGCTTTAATTACTTAATTTGGGTTGCTTTTAAAAAGGGTGAGTCAGATGGAGTGAGTCAGACGGTTAAGGCTGTAAGTGCATGCTTGCGTGTCTCAGAGTCAAGCTGGCCCAGTGGTGGCTACACACACAAGTCAGGTGAGAAAAGTTTGCCATGGTCACAAGGTTTTCATGCTTTGCACTTGTATCGCTTCAGTGGTGTAACTTCATTGCCTGGCCATCATTCCACTGTTTACAATCAGACACAAAACCTTTGCTGACCTGCAGCTGGTTGGAACGGCTGCTCACGTCGTCTGTGCCCTTTGTCCTCAATCATCTAGGCTAAACAAGGAACTTGGAAGTCTCCTGGTGTCCTTAGTTGACTTTTTGGTAATGGCAGTATAAACATTATAGGAGTGATGCCCTTAATTCCAGACAGCAGAAACACAGGAATAACAAATGGATTCATGTAAGATGCTGTGCAGAGTTGGCTCGGGTTGTGAAGTACTCTGTGGTGGCTGATGTTCACGAGAAGGATGCCAAAGTTGATTGAAAACATGAAGAAAACGCAAACAATACGAGACACAAAACCAGGAATGTGAGGAATGATTTGTGTGTGCATCCAATAGTCTGTCTGATGCCAGTCATCACTGATTCAGTGTCAGTGACACATGAAAACAAGCGTGTTTCAAAGGTTTCATAATCAATACGAAGCTCTGTCCATTTTATTTTATTGCACATGTTGGAAATTTGTTGGAAATGGATGATGGAAGTTTACAGAACAAAACTTACAAAAATGACTGATTTACTGTTAAGAGCTGGTAAAATTTTCAAAACCATTTACTGTGGTTGATGCTGTCCTGCCTGTTAAATTGACTGAATCCTGTGTATTTTAGTCAGTGTTTTAGTTTTGCAGTTGTTTGTTAATGAATTAACGTTAAATTTTAAGTAAATCTTTTGTATGCTCGTCTGTTGTATCTGAAGTTGAAACTTTTTTTGCTAAGGTGCAAAGTTGGTGATATAGCTGGTTTTCTTTGGAAATTCAGTTCTTCTTAATAACTTCCAGTGTTTCTGGCACAGTGCAGTCCTCATTCCCCATCTCTCTAATATTTCTTCTAATATTCCCCTGATCAGCATCTGATGGACATGGGGGATCTATGTGGGAGACATTTTGCAAAAATGTGTGCATTTGATATCGTAAAAATGTGTCCAGTTTCAGAACATCCCAGTTTGTTTTGGCCCTCTAATTGAGCTGCAAATACCAGCTCCAGAACAAAAGTGATATCTGAGTCTGCGGAGCTAATCAGACTTGTGAGGTTACCTAGATGTTTGGCCGAGGTCAACCAAATAAACATCACAAAACGTTTCCCCACCATTTGTCGTGTAACTTGCAGTCAGACTACAAATGATGCTTGACTGAGGTCAACAAAAACAAACTCTCAGTTTCAGTACATTTCTTTCCATTTGTCATCTAGCTAGTCAGATCAAAAATGGTTATTTCAAGTGCAGTTACAGTGACCCCAAAAACTATGTGCACCCTTAAAGCACACATAGAAAGGTATGACTGTCTTTTTTTTAAGAAAGCACAGGCACACTTTTCAAGTAAGTTTGTTAAACAAAACAATAGATGTTAAAAATTAAAGCTAAAAATATTAGTGAAACATGTCCATAGTTGATGTGAAGAATCACACCTGGGTTTACCCTGTTGGGACACCTATGTAAATGTAAGGGGAAGTGACATTATAATTACCTAATTAAAAAGTTTCTCAGGAAAGAAAAATATTTTCATATCAGAAAACCTGGTATTTTGTCATCAAATTAAATTACATTAATGCATTTGTTTGGGGGGACCACTATTTTCCCAGTGACCTCCTGTCACCTTTTAGAAACTGTTTGTTTTAGAATGTCGTAGCGCCTAATAATTGGCTGCTATATGTAATATCAGACCTTTCTACTTAATATTGTTCAGATTAATTTTAGAATTATCTGTAAATAATTATTCTGCGTGTAAGGCAAGCATCAGTGTTACTATTGGTCAAACTTAGGAAAGCACCAACCACGTTTCTCTCTAGTTACAACGGTAGTGGAATATAACGAATTGCAAAGGAAACAGTTTATCTCTCGTACTTCCATAATCGCTTATTGTTCAATGGAAAACACCTTGACAGCTTGTACTACCTACTTTCAGAACCAAACATGTTTAGCAGAGCAGAGTTTATTTATCTGAGTACATTGTAGTCAAACCTGTTTAACAACTCAGTTGGTCGAGAACTCAACTTGCCATCTTTCTTAGGTCCACCAGATGTGGAGCAAGCCTGTGAACCGAGTGTCAACACGTGGAGCCCCAACGCTGGGCTAGACTCCAGCAGCATTGGCTCAGCGTCTTGCCCACCCCAGGGCTGCATGCTCCAGCTAGAGTTTGCCTATCCACTGGTTCCCGACTCCCTCACTGTCTGGGTCACCTTTATCTCCTCAGAGGAGACCGGACTGCCAGCGATCCACGACATCCTTCTCCTGACGCTCAGTGGTAACAACATCTCACTGGGTCCACAATATGTGTTCTGTGACACTCCGTTAACCCTTAAACTAGACGTGGAGGAGGACGTGTATGGGGTTCAGTTTTTCACTATGGAACAGAACCTGGAAATCGATGCCACATTGCTGACATCAAAGCCGGGCAACCCTTTATGCCAGCCGTGTCATCCTCTACACTACAGGTTGATTCGCCAGCCATCATTCACACACTCGCCACATGGGCTGATCCTTCAGGAACCCACTCTAAGATATGTGGACAGGTAAGGATAAAAAATTGGCTTTCTATTAATCAATGCTTGTAATAGTTGTCAAGCCTTGGATGTTAGAGATTGACCAATAATATGAAGCCATGAAACAACGGATAAAAAAGTGTACGTTTGTATTTCTGACAAACAGCAAGTACATATTTGTATGTACAAGCATGCAAGTATCCAAAATGACTCTTGGTTTAGTGTTTGGTTTCCTGTGATGTGTGAAATGGCTTCATTTACATACACTATGCCAAAGTGCCTTCAGGCAGTTTAACTACTCCACTGTTTACAATCAGATGCAAAACGTGACTTCTCCTGATCTGCCTCTTTTGTCTAGTTCCTTTTAATCTCGGTTGGGGCAGGAAACCACTTGGGTCATTTTCATGCATGTAACCATTATGGTCTGAAGACAGAGAGAAAATATATGGGGACTGAAGACATTTGGAAGCCAAAGTACATGAACATATTTAGTTTGTTCAAGAAGATGGTCAGCCTAACCTTAACAAATGCTTAAACTAAAACCTCTTAAAGTTCTTCAAGGCCTCCTGTCGTCAAGGGACCTGTAAGTGTCTTCAAATAAAGTAGTTGGAGTATTCATTCTGTCCACTAACTCAACCCCTGCAATGCATTCTGGACCCTTTCATTTTTGTCTGTCTTCACTGAGGTGTAATGAACATGAAGTTTGTTTAAGGATCAAAGTCTTTGGTAAAAGAGCATGTGGCTACACCTCGGTCGACAACTCAGTGGATATAAACAGGGCCCAATGTGAATCTGCTGAACCCCACTGTCCTCACGCTGGCCTGTTTCTGAGATGTTTCCTGACATTGGGAAATACAGTAAATACATTGACTGCTCTGGCAGCCAAATGGTACCACAGTGCACAGGGCACTTTAAGACAAATGTGCAGGTTCCTCAGGATCCAGCCATTTACAGTTCATTCAGGAAGTATTCAGACCTCCTTCACTTTTTACAATTTTGTTATGTTGCTGCCTGATACTACGATCATTTAAAATAATTTTTTCTTCAATATACACTCAGGACAAAGTGAAAACAATTTTTAAAACGTCTAAATGTAAAAAGAAAAAAAAAACTGGGGTCTTAATACTTTCTGAATGCACTGTATCTTTTTTTGGAAAGAAAAAGAATTAAACAAATATAAAAAGTTTTAATTAACCAACATATGCAAACATATATTAAAGCTGTGTTTAGTTTGTAGTCCAGGCTGTGTTAGCAGAGTGTCGCGATTCATCAGCCAACAGCTTCATCTACTCAGATAGTTTTTTTTAATTGAAAAGGTTTGATTTATACATTAATGCCGCACAGCTGCATTTAGCAGATGGTGAGGAAATGTTCAATGTTTCACCGGGTCTGAACTGCTCATGGATTGACTCCTGTTTTGTCTGCAGTTCTTAAACACACAGCAAAAGTGTGTTTAAGTTTAAAAAGCCTTGGCAAAGAGCAGCTCTGGATATTTTAGAAACACCTTCACTTCTACTAAATGCCAGATCCAGGAAGTCAAGTTTAATTTAAGAGCTATGGTTAACAGAATGTTTACCTTTTAGACCAACCTGATCTCATGAGAAAATGTAACACTTTTAAGGTGCAGATTTTGTATGAACTCATATGATGTGAATCTTAATGTGAATATACAATTATTGGGACAAATCAAGAATGAATGTCCACCACACATACATAAATGTACGCTGCCAGTGCATTTTGAACTCTGGTACAATTGTATAGGCCCAGGCCAGCTATGTGACACAACAGCCTTCTAGACCAGGATCTTAACCTTGACCCTGTGACAGGTTGAGGGTTCAAGTCCCTCATAGTCGCTGTTCAGTTATGTACACTTTTACGCAGACAGCAGTAGTTTGTCTTGAATTGTGTTGTAAACATTCCCCCCAGAGCTAACATGAGTTCACTGTTTCACTCATATAGCATATAGTGAAATCTCTTGGGTTGAGTTGCAGTCTGACCAGACACCTGTGATTTGGAAATGATAAGAATGAGGTTGTGTTGTTGTGTTTAAGCATTTGCTTGATGACATGAACTCTAATTTCAGTTTCAAATGACAAATTATTTTCAATCCTTTGAAGTAATTAAGCTTTTAGATCATCTTTCACCCTCGTGTTAGTCACTCCCAGCAGCTGCACAGATGCTTGTGCTCTGAGATGCATGTTTTTGGTTCTTTTGAAAGTATTCAGAAATGTTATAATACGATTTTTCAGCATCTGGTCTAAAAAATGGTCTAATACCAGGAGACTGGTACCACTGAGGTAGATGAGAGCTTCGGTCTGTAGGGCTCAATTACAAGTGAAGGCAGATTTGTGCACCTGTCTCACCTGTGTGGTGTGTTTGTGTGTTTGCTTTTTAAATAATAAAGACATCTTTTCCTTCTATCTATTATCCCCTTAAATAATATCAACAATATTTTTTTAACAAGTTGAGCTAGTATGATATAAGACTGTTATGAACACATTTTAGAAGGATGCAAAATTGTCTGAATCAGAAACCTCTATGTTGGAATAACAATAAATTTAAGAGACCAGAGTCTCGTGTTGTCTGCTTTGGGGTCAGAATACCTTCTCGTTTTATTGCCTGGCTACTTCCTGTGTGCTGTTTGTACGCTCTCACCCTGTTGGTTTCATGGGATAAGAATAAAGAGCCGGTAGCCGTAGTGTTTTCCCACACTGCTGTAGGGTATCCCACACGGGAAAAGCGATGATGTCATGAGCCACCACAATTTCCAGCACAGACGCTTGAAAAATATGGTCATCTAGAAACCCAAACACAGGAAGGTTCTCTGACAGATTGTGATGTGTACGGCGTACAGGCTCTGTTTTCCTGTCTGTGGTTGCACCGGGTTTTCTCAGGATGGTCGTATACTTGTGACTGTGAAGTTCATTGAAATGTCTTAGTTTCCACAGTTGTGTGTACAGTGGGGCTTTTTTCAAATATTGTGTTTGTGGGTCAATGTCACTTGTGTGTTGATGTTTAGATCTTGATTTGATGTTTTTGGTGATTGTCTCCATTACTGAGGATTTTTGTGTTTTTGATTGTTAATGGATGTCTTTAGTCTGGAACTACAGGATGTTCTTTATAGTGTTGCAGATTGAACATTTCTGAACATTTTATGGGCTAGAGACATTTTGTGAGCAAACAAATCCAACTACACTATAAATTACTGAAGACAATTACAGTTGTTAAAAGAGCACATATGTCTCTTGAACCTTCCATTTTTTATGTTACTCGCATTTTACTTGTTGTGTGAGATATGTTGATCAAAAGTTGAGAAAAGTACAAAATCTTATAAGAGCCCAACCTCTCACAGTTCAGTAGGAACATGTAGTTGAGTTGAATGAACTGAAGGGAGTTGTTTACACAGAGTCAGTTGCTGAAGAGATTATACTGTACTCTACTGTAAAGAGAAATTTTACATTAAACAAAACTTATTTCTTGTGCTGGTCAGAGGCTCCTATTTTGGAGTTTATTTTTAAGAACAATCTCTCTGAGTCTTTTAAGTGTCCAGTTGCTCAAGTAAATGATTATGATTTCACAAACAAACAACTGTCCCACAAATTCGTAACATAGCCACAAGACATTGATGGCTAAATTGATACTTACTCGAGTCAACAGGCAAAATATTCTTTCGTCTCTGTGTAAGCCCAGCCAACGGTCTACCTCAGGAGTCACTGTGGCTGTTAGGGATAGCAGCAGAACCCTTTTAGCTTTTCTGTGCCTCTCCACAACAAACATGTCTTAGAAAAACACAGCCACAAGACCACAGGCCAAGATCATCTCAGACTGTGTGTGCAGATCTAGTAAAGAGGCCTCTGCAGTTCTTACATCACGGCCGCTCTGACCCATGTTTGACTGTTTGGGGAGAAGTCTGGAGCTGGAGAAGTCTGGAGCTGGAGATGCTTGTGGGATTTTGGGCTGATTGAGTTGGATAGACCTGAACCACCTGTAAGACTTTCTGTGCAAACTCAGAGTCTCTGTTCCCTCAGGTGGAAAGTTACACCTGTGGAAAAGATCTGAGAAGCATATGGGCAGGCGAAGGTAATACTGTAACGGCTGATCTGAGACCTGATTAAAATGTTTTCATTAACCAAAGCTCTATAAGTAGTTGTTGATGGTAGGAAGAGGCTATTTGTAGAAGTTGTTAAAAGTGACCCATTCGATTTGGGCAGTTGTGAAGTTTTCTGAAGCCATAAAAATGTTTTTTTTTTTGTGAGGAATATTGCTTTTGTGAGGTGTTAACTTAAAAACATTGAGTTAATGAGTTGAATAGAAATCAAAAACAAATTGTTTGTTTGAGCCGGTTCATTTTAATGAACCCATCTAACTAGTTGTTTAAAATCAGATTGATCTAACTTTCGTGTTTAACTCGTCACAACAGTTCCTGAGTTTACAGACACTAATAGGCAAAGATTTCCAGAGAATAATAACTTGAATTTCAGTGTTTTCCTCATGCAAAGCTATTGTACAGTTTCGTATTATCATATGAACTATTTTTGGTTGCTCCAAACTGTCATTGTATGCAAAAACGTTTTCTTCTCTATTCTGTCTAAAAAATAACATTGTTATTCAGGTGGTCTGGGTGGCTGGTCCACTCTGCTTTGTAACTTAGAGGCCCATGACTGGAGCGTAACTTCTCAAACACTTCAGTCTTGTGCTTGATGTACCTGAAGGATTGTATTACAGTCATGACGAGTGCTGGGTACTGCACACTTTGTACTCTGTAAGGTCACATCACAATAATATCTTTTCTTAGCATCTAACTGTTGTTGCATGAGGATGAAAGGATGTTTTGTTTTGCATGAGAAACATTAAAGGCAGTTAGCAGTTATCACCTTGTACAATGACAAACAGTAAACCTATCTCTTAAACTTCAGCACAACATAATTTTCCATCTCTCAGCTCTTTCCATCTCTCATTAGAGATGACATTATTACCACTAAGGCCATTTCTGTATAAACATATACAATGTCAGCACACAGAGATTAGAATAAGAGAATAGAATTAGGTTTACTAAATGTTAATGGCCTGAAAAACGTCTTTAAAATTGTATTTAATAAAAAATGTAATTCTATATTATTTGTATATTTTCTTTGTGATATGTGTGATATAGGGAAAGTGAAGGAAAATATTTGCCTGTTTAACTCAAGTTGACATGCAAACGTGAACTGAAGGTTTTACTGTAACGTCTGTGTGTTTGTGTTGCAGGGACGTGACGTCTGATGAAACATACACCTACCAGGTTCTGACAGTGTCCAGAAGGGCAGAGAGTGAGCCATCTCCTCCTCTCTCTCACCAGCTGGGTTCCTCTTACTGTGGGGACGGACTCGTCCAGAAGTGAGATCTTCTGTAACATTCAAATTACATTGAATAAACCTTGAAGTCAAATCCACTGAATTATATATAAATATACGAATCTAAACATCCATATACAACTGGATAAATCCATTTATTTATTCAAACACTCCTTTGCAGCGTGACTGAAAGACTCATAATTCCTGATGTCTTTCAGATTCCTCGGAGAACAGTGTGACGACATGAACTTCATGAATGGAGACGGCTGCTCAAACCAGTGCAAGAAAGAGCCGCTGTTCAACTGTGTTGGTGTGTGACATCATCTGCAGGACATTGACTTGCTGATTCTATTCTCTTAACAAAAACATTTTCGTCTACATGTTTTTTCAACTGAAATGTAGAGCATCAGATTATCAAATATATCAAAATGACTTAAATATTGCGATCACAGTATAGATATCAGTTTGCAATAACTGACAATAATAATATTTCTCAAAAAGTTATCTATAGTCAGTTTTAGGTTGATGCAGACCACAGACACACATGTAAAGCATGTATGTTTAATATATACTTTTTAATTATGGTTGAATATAATTTAAATTGATTGTACAAATTTAAAGCAAGGTATGGCACATAACATTTCTCTTCAGTATTGTGCAGCATTCAGCTGCTCATTGTGTCTGGGTTCTGTATTAATGTGGGTTCCGCGCGGGTTCCCGGCCATCAATCTCATGATCTCAGCCTGTCATTGATGTTACACAGTGTCCTGCAGGAACAAAGTGTGAAGGGCAGAGAAAGTTCTGTTGAACTGTTTCTTTAGTGTCCAAACTTGTTAGCAGCCTGTGATGTTAATGGAGCGCTTTAATCACAAGCTAATCGGTTCTGTCAAAACAATCACGCACATAATTGGACCCTCTTATGGACATTTAAGCCCCCTCACAAAAGCCTTCACTCTTTTGAGCTTTAATATCTACCTAACGAGCACTAGTGGACCATTGTCATGCTTCTTCCTGTTAGCGGTAATCAGCTTTTATTCCAAACGTGTGAATAAAAAATGGGAGCAATGAAGGAGAAAAAGAGGGAGAGCTAAAAAAGAACAGATAAGAAGGTCTTTTGAAGTGTTGAATGTAGTCTTTATTCATCTAGCTGAAGTCTGCTCTGACCTCCAGAACACCTCCAGAAGTCTGATGTCACACCAGTGTGAGATGGAGCTTCATGGTTCCTCTTTTTTGGAATAGGTTCAATGAGTTCATCCTTCACTGCCTTAAAAATAACGGCCAGTGAAATTCAACACATTCCACTCGGATGTCGGCGCTCCTGATATCACTTTTCTGCCACTCACATTTATGTTGAATGAGGCCCAAAACAAACATCTGATCAAGGAGAAGAACAAAGATCTACCATTACATCAGCCATGTGTTCCTGATGGTTTTTAAATATGTCACAAGAACTGGACAAAGTGATGCAACAATCAATCTCTCAAGCATCCTTCAACCACAAACAGGATATCAGGTTCCTCAGAGGAGATTGAACTCACCTAGGCTGTGCCTCATTTCCACCTGGAACCTCTCAGTGGTCCTAACGGGCCTGCGAAGGGCCCTTTTGGCCCTAGTCTAAAAACTGTGTATAATAAACCTCCTTGATCTCAAGGGAAATGTTACATTCACATAGAGGTGCATACATTACTTTATACATTATACATACATACAAACACTATACATACATTACATACTATACATTGTTAAAAAACCTTATTATAAAACTTATTTTTAGTTAAAATATTCGAAATGTTGCTCATATTTCTCATCTCTGTCTCCTCTGAAGATGAGCCCAGCTTGTGTTACTTTTACGATGGTGATGGGGTGTGTGAGGACTTTGAGAGGGAAACGAGTGTGAGGGACTGTGGTCTCTACACACCCAGCGGCTTCCTGGATCAGTGGGCCACAGCGGTGGAGGTGTCCAATGAGGAGAAGATGCACTGTCCAGCAGAGGTGGCCGTTGGATATCCTGCAGTCACAAAGGTGAGATTATATGCATTGCTTATGTTTACAGAGCGTGTGAAAGTTTATGTTTGTGAACGTTCTCTCTGTATTGGCTTTGGCAAGTAGACAGTAACTTTACAAGCAACAGAAACATAATACAAAGTTTAAATAAAATTGAAGTAATTCAATGTATTTATATTGTATGTGTCAAAATAATTCCAAATTATTATTAAATTTTTGGTATTTTTGCTAAATTTTAATAATTCGCACTTGGCATGTATGAAAAAAAACTTCCAAGCACCTTTGACTCAACACTGAAAAATCTGGAATCCCACTATACAGTGTATCTCACCTACTGTACGACACCAGACTGAACTGTACAGTGTATCTCACCTACTGTACGACACCAGACTGAACTGTACAGTGTATCTCACCCACTGTACGACACCAGACTGAACTGTACAGTGTATCTCAACCACTGTACGACACCAGTCTGAACTGTACAGTGTATCTCACCCACTGTACGACACCAGTCTGAACTGTACAGTGTATCTCACCCACTGTACGACACCAGACTGAACTGTACAGTGTATCTCACCCACTGTACGACACCAGACTGAACTGTACAGTGTATCTCACCCACTGTACGACACCAGTCTGAACTGTACAGTGTATCTCACCCACTGTACGACACCAGACTGAACTGTACAGTGTATCTCACCCACTGTACGACACCAGTCTGAACTGTACAGTTTTTTAGGACAGACTGGAAGAACTGCTCTTCTCTCTCACACTGAAGCAATAAAGAATTGTCTCTTTCTGAGAGACATCTAAAAAATTCTGTTGTTTTCCTTGGATATTTCAATGATACATTAATAATTTTACCATTTTATTGGTCCCTCCTCCTTACTTTTCGTGATGTTTCCAGAGCACGAGTCTCCTGCACCTAAAATTAGAGATTGATGGTTGTCCCAGAACTGTTCCTATCACGCTGTGTGCAGCCTAAAGATTTATGACACTGAAAAATGCCCATTTTTTACAGCTGAACTCAAACATTGTTGCTGGATAATGTTGATTGTGGTTTGTAATGTGAAACAGGTTTTTCAGGTATTGTAATGCGCTTGAATCAGTGGTGTCGGTGAGGTAACAGTGGCATGCTGGGTAATGAGGGCAGAACCGAATGTTTTTAATCTTCTCTCTTTCTCATGTCTTTTAAACATTACATCAGAATTCTGTAGTTTTGCAGCTAATTTTGTAACCGTTTCATTCAAATTTGAAGGCATTTAGAGATGAAGATGTTATGAATCCAGTCAGCTCGCTCTCCCTGCTGAGACGTCTCTGCAACACTGAATGAAGTGAACAGCCTCTAGATCATGTAATATTACATCATCACTAGATCTGTGAACTGCAGGATAATTCCAGGCTGAAGGAACATTATACTTCAAACAGGAATAGATGCTCATGTTCAGCCGGAAAGATTTTTCCCATATGGAATATAGAAAGTAATGTTTTCAGAGTAAAAAAATATAATTCTGGCCAAGTGGATTATATTAAGGTTTTCATCCATCTTCTGTATATTTCACTCATTGATCTTGCTTATTTTAGAGATCCAGATCAGATAAATTAGTTACAGAAAATACAAAACTGTTCTTATCAGTGCTTTTAGGTTTTGATATTGTACTTAATTTAAGTGATTTGTACTTCTTCTGTCTGGGGAAAATCCTTTGAAATAAAATAAATGAACCCAAAATGAACCCAAAATACCCTCAAGTCTGCGATAAATGAAGGTTAAACTGAGAGATAAGTGTGTTACAGGGAAGTGGGGTTAATATGAAGGCCAGACGTCTACAAACGCACCAACGCTGCTGACCGAGCAGAACCTTCCTGCTGCCTCAAAATACGGGACGTGAGAGCAGAGGGGTTTTGTAGCCCATCTGTTTCCATCACTGCCCTGAACTGCTCCTGTCGCTGTAGCACACACACACACACACACACACACACACACAGAAATTATAATTTGTGTCATTGGTTCTGTGAGGCCCGTGTGGCTCAGCAGTGTCACCTAGTGTTGCAACATTGTCACCCCACAGTTGGGTTCAGGGGGTTCAGAGCGAGGTCTTCTGTCAGATTCTCTACAGCAGAATGAAATACACCACATGTACTTTACACTCAATCACAGGAGATGAGCTGGAGAATTGCTGCTAGAGTTTGTTCTTTAATTAAATTAAAAGGCATCTATAAAGGAACTATTTAAAAACAAGCTTTTGGATGAAGAGTTGATGGAAATAAAGAGTTTTTTGCACAGCAAAGTATTGTGTGTCTATTTAATTTTTTTACTTTTTTCCCCCTCCAGATTAAGGTAATGAAAGAATAATCGTCATTTTGAGGTTTTCTTTGGCAAGATGTCTTAAGTTTCTCTTAATGGTAGAAGAACGCGAGCGTGAACTCAATCAAGCGGCCTCATACTTTCATTTCAGTCCAAGTTGACCCTCCCTAAAGGCTTGAGTGATTGAGTTCATGCTCTCACAGGAAGCCAGTCCTCTTCTTTATAATTCGCCACAGTCACTAGAGTTTGGGCCAGTTGTAAGAAGTTCTCAGAGGAGAGCAGGTCAGTTTTCCTGCTCACCTGGATGTCTCTGGCTTTCAGGCTGATCTAGAGTGGCACTTTAATCAGACCATTTGGAGGCTAATTGGTCTAAATTACTTTTTGATGGAGGATTGCTGATTGGTGACCTCATCATTACTTTCTTTTAGTGACTTCATTTGTTTATAATCCAATTGAAAGATTGGCTGTAATGTAGAAAGCGAAGGAGGAATTATTGTCTGTTTAGGAATGTAGTGGTCATTTTCAGATATTTCCCTCCTAGAAACATGCAATCATCTGAATAGATCATCACAAGCCATTAGGCAAATATACAACAGTTTTAAAATTCCACACAATTCTATTGGCCAAGTGCAATGAGTACATGCAAAAGTAAATATGAATTGTTTGTTTACTCAGAGCTGTCAGTCGAAGGTGTTTGTCCTGTCTCACGGCGTGTCTCAGTACGCTTGGTTTCCCTGTGAGGAGTCTCAGCATCACAGCTGGTCTGCACAATATTGGCTGAAGGTAAGAGATGTCATGTTCTCGTTTAATCCTGGGTTTATGTCACATCAAGGGGATAAAGCAGTATAAATGTGGCTTTCTGTGATTTTCAAGTAGAAAATATTTCTGAATCAACATCTGTGTTGGTCCTCAAGATTTGAGCTGGGGTCAGGCTTGAACAACGTTCTCATCAAACATTATTTAGCTCTGAATTTGGAAGTTTCACAACGTCATAGACAACAAGACATCAGAAGATCCCATTGGTCCAAAATCTGTCTTAACACAGTTGTGTATATACATGAAATATGTTCTGATTGGCTGTGATTTTATCATGTCATGCCGCAGTTTCACATTTAAGTAGCCAATCATATTGCTTGTAGCTGAAAACCAGTTATGCCTGGTTGGGTCACATGGTTAATTGCTAGTGTTTGGGTTATGACATGGTTTGACCAACAAATGATGTTAATCACTAATAATACAGTATAACAGTGTCAGTGAGCTTTTGTTTGTCTCTTATAAGGCCTATTATGCTCATCCTATGGTGGCTGCTGCTGTCATCATCCATCTGGCTGCTGATGGCACTGGAGACATGGACCAGAGACAACACAACATCACCGTTCAGCTGGTGGACACCAAACAGCAAACCCACCATCTTGGTCAGCCTCAACTTTTCCCAGTGTTGTGTTATTGCTTGTTTAACTTCTACACTTTTTAATTAGGGTACAGTTCTTCTGCTGTCTAGTTTTCTTGCAGTCCAGATAACTAGACATAGTACCAAAGTCAAAATCATTTGCTGTAATATGTACTGTACAATTTACTGTACAAGTGCTTTGTACAAAATACAATGGGAAAGCTTCATTGAATGCTTCCTCACAGACACTAGAGATAACACAATGTAGACAACAATAGACAACACTGCTATGTACACAAAATATATGTACAGAGATATACAAAAAAAATAAAGAAAAATTGCTAGACAATAAAGGGACAAGTTGTGATAGAGACCTGTATCATTTTTATTAGACATTAATATGTGTTGAACAATCTTATGACATTTGGGTAGAAACTATTTCCAAGTGTATTTAAGGCCTAATTGTAGTTCATAGAACCAACATTTATTAGACCAAAATTCAAGTCATCTTTAAATTAAAATCTCTTTCTTAGCTGGTGTGTTTTATCTAGCAAATGTTTTACCTGCTGGGTATTCATGAATTGTTGTATGTGGTATATCGTGCAATGATGGGGTGGTTTTAGGAGACTGGAGACTGAGTTGCCGGAACAATCCACTGGTGATTCCTGTCAGTCATGACCTCAGCGTGGCCTTCTACCGGACAAAAGCCATTAGAGTGAGCTTCAGCTCTCCTCTGGTGGCCATCTCAGGTGTAGGCTTGCGCTCCTTCCAGTATTTTGACCCCATCACTATCAGCGGCTGTCAGAGCAATGAAATCTACAACCCAATGGGCCAAAGGTGAGAAGATAAATCTACCATCGCTTCCACTCATGTCAATGTACAGTTTTGTCAGCCAGACAGCATCTCTACAGTCAACTAGTGCTTAAGTCTTATTCTGATTCTAGGCAATTCTGCTAGATTTCTGAAAAAAATGTGAGTGGTCCTTGCTGTGGCAAAACTCCAGACCGGGATATTTCAACAATGTTAACATGATGCTAGCATGTACAGTGTTGGCATGATGTTAGTATGACTTAGCATAATGTTAGCATGATCATGATGCTAATATGTTTTACCAGTCTATTTGACCCCTCATTCATAAATCTATGACAAACAGTGCGTGACGAATTATTTGCCAAGTATGCAAGAGAGTAATAGTGATTTGCAAACATCACTACCTAGTTTTCAAACTGATCTCCAAAACAGTAGCCCCTCTGCCAGTGATCAGCCTAAAAGATAGTCTTGCCCCAAATTCACGCCATTGGTCATGCCAAGTCAGGCGTCGATACATCTAGCATGCCTACAGTTGTTTCTAAAAATAAGTCATATAAAAATTTTCTTCATATAAAAAATGTATTTAATGCAACTTAATTGCAATTATAACTGTAATGCAACTTTAGGAGGTCTATTGTGATGTAAGACTCTCATGAGTAAACTGGAGTGGAGTGTGAATTTTATACCCTTATAATGGTCTAAGTTGTCAAGATAAGTGTCTGATGTAAAATGTCTGATGATGTAAAATCTTTTCAAATGCCACGATCCCTCAGTTGTGTGCATTACTCATGCGACACCATCGAGTGTCAGGAGCCAGTGGTCAGTAATGCAGAGATGAAATGCAACAGTCCTGGATACTTCAATGGAGTTCGCTGCAGCATCACCTGCAACAGAGGATACACGCTGAAGATCCACAGAGACGATGACATCATCAAAACCCAGGTACCACCACACTTCAGTCACTGCTTGCTCTGTCTGTTTATTTACGGCACTTGTTGGCCAAGCATTTTAACTGAGGTCTCATACAGAAGCACACGCAGGCTCATATTATATTGTGTGAGCACACGCAGGCTCATATTAGATTAAACACTAATCATTGACTCATGCCTTGACCACATATAGAGAAAGTGGCAGTAAAATTTGATGGCTTACATAGGCCTTGCTGACCCATGAGACGGTTAGTGGACAGTCACAATAGCTGCACTCAGGCCCAGCGTTCTGTCCTGGAACAGTCCATGTGTCTCTAATAAAAGACAAGCTGTAGATGTTTCATAAACACATTCTCTCACTTCTGTCTGCCTGCAGTTTCTTTCTTGTTATTGTAATAGCTAGAAAAACAGTGACGGAAAGGAAGTTCAGCTTCGTTTCTGTGAAACATGAGAACACAGTTTCTCCCGTAGAACAGCTGCAGCTTTTGACACTGATGTATCTGGGTTTCTTTTTATTGTAACTCATTTTACAGGAATCTTTTCAAAATAGTCTGAATTATTTTGTGATTTGCAGATTATTTCATTCTAGTCAGTAACGTCAATAAGTCAATAAATCCTTGAACATAGTGAAAGTTCCTGAGATCGCCTCATTTATAGATTTTTGTTTATTGTCATTAAAACTTTATTTAACTTTAATTCATTTCTTATCTTTTGGAGGTCTGTAAAATTGCCAACTTTGAGAATGTCAACAAATTGTCTTCCCCCGATATGAGTGCTTATATCAGGGTCAAAAATTAACTAGAATTTGGGGCAAAAGGACACCTGAATTGTGTAAACACTTCCAAAATGTAAATTGTGGGCATGGATATATACATTTTCACAATTTATATGATACAGTTTGACAGTTTATCTTAGTTAATGAATTAAATTCTATAAGTGCTTCAATAAAGGATGACACACATTGTCTTGTTAGAGTAAAAGATGCCCTCATAAAGATAAAAATGCTCCAATACAAATATTTGACTAATGGAAAATGTTTCTGGTTTGTGTGTGTATGTGTGCACTTGGGTTCTGCTTGTGTCGTTGTGTGTGAGCGTGTTTTTCTTGCATGTCTGCTAGTTGCACTCACTCGTTTTGTGGTTCACTGCTGTCTGAAGTGTTTGGAAAGTGTTGGAGTGTAGTCGGTCAGGATGCAATTTGTTTGAGTCTATTAGACATCAAAACAGTGGAGCGCCACGTTTGGCCTCCAGCGTCCTCCCTGGAGACCGGGTTTAAGACGCAGTCACGGATCAGTGTCACTGCGGATCTGTGGACCTTTACTGAGCAACAAGCACCGATTACAGCAACCCATTGATCCCAGTCCCCACACAATCACACGGCCAAACCCTCAGCCATTTATCTCACAAGAACATTTTGGCCTTTTAAAAACAATTTTGTTTTGTTTTCTTAGCTTCTAACCAAAGTGACTCACAGTTAATTCAAGCTATGTATTTTATCAGCATCTGCATTCCCTGGGATTCAAACCCATGACTCTACCTGGTGATTTGCAGGAAAGCTTTTGTTTTCTTGGACATATTGACAGGAAAAGAACAAGGGGAAGAATAAGTGTTGTGTGTTTGTAGGCATATGAGGCTGTATGTTTTCTGCCAGCGGCCTCTGTTGACTGAGAATCTTGGCCTGTGAGTTATTACAGATTTGGAAAGAAAGACAGCAGACAGTTTTCCTTGCTGTTCAGGAGGCCTCTGCTTATTTAAGAGCGATGCACATTGGGGTCCACACTGGGGGGTTTCAGGGGCCATTGAGGAGATGTTTAGTGCGGTTATGTAAGGTAAGAGAGGGAGAGTTTGTATAAAGCTGTGGTAGCTGTATATACACACTGCAGTGTAAAATGAAAACACATGCAGTATTTAAACATGACACACTTGAGAAGATTTGTGTTGTCAGTCTTTAAAGCAGGTCCATCTGTTGCTTAGAAGATGAAATGTTAGTTTTCTCCTGGAGTGATGGCAGAGTTCCGTTGTGTAAATAAAATATGGATATAAATATTGAGCTAAAAATATCAATTAGTTATTAAAATAACTAATATTAATTGGTGTGCAAATCTTATTTGTATGTGAAATTATGCTTTTGAACATTTAAACATGCCCCAAAATAATATTAATAATAAGGTCAAACACAAAAGCAAAGCAAAGTTTTTATAAGTTTCTTATAGTTTTATAGTTTCTTATTTTTACTTTTTTTTAGTTTAATAACAAACAAAGAGTATTTTTATTTCATTGTTATATTACAGTGTTTGTCAAAACATACACTTACTAATTTACTAGCTTTGTTGTTTGCATAATAATATAAATGTGTGACTGATTCGATTCGATGTGCAGTTTATATTTTGTTAAGTATCATGGCAGTTTCTCATTGGTGTGTGTGCAGTGATGATGCAGTGTGAGCGAGCTCTGATCCCAGCATAGTCTTTACAGTTTATCAAGCATCTCCAGAGAGCTAATAATGTGTGTTCCTGAAGACAAGTGAGCCATTTCAACATTAACCTGTTACAGTAACATCATTGAGAGGGTGCCAATGCAGTCCTAATAAAAAACAGGATCAGGATTAAGAGTAGTTTCAGACGGAGATAGGCCAGAGAAGACCTACATCAAGCATTGAGGTTTATGATCTGCATGCTTGGAGGACAGTTTTGAGAGCTGATAACTTCAGCAACAATCACCACAGTGTCGTGCCTTTGTGGCCGGAGCATCCTGGCTGCCAGCCCCTTGTTTTTGCCAAGGTGTTATTGAAAGCAGAATGTCCTAAAATCACTGTTAGACAAACAACATTTCAACAGAGCAGAATGAAAGACAGAGAGAAAGAGAGAGAGGCAGGATGGGGGTGGGTGCAGAGGAAAAGTCCAGCAGATACATCTGTGTTGAATTAGGCACAGTAGTCAGTGGTAGTTAAACACTCACTGGAGAACGAATCAACAGCTGTAAAGTTTTAAAGAAGGAAACTCTGGACACAGATACCACCTCTGCACCCCCAACAAACCCCCCAAAACTTCACACCCCCCGCACAGTGGCAGTCCCCCTCTCTTACGGGCCTTTTTCCCTTCCCCTTTAAGCCTGTCAAGATCTTGCAGCAAAAGCTGGAATGATGTTTGTGCATGTGTGTGTTTTTCCTATGTCACCATGATTATGTACTTTACAGGTGGGTCCCTGAGCATTTAAAGAGCTGCCTGCGTGTGTTTCTCCTGTTCAACCACAACAGTTTGTTTTTCTTTTCCTCACACACACACACACACACGACTGTGGTCTTTTACGGCTTCTGTAAGGCAGCCAGTGCTGGCTAATAAACTGCGTGTCTAAACTGTCATTCAGCTTTGAAATGGGTTGGAATGAGTCAGAGAGGTCAGGGGAGGGAAAGTTAGATGACACTTTTATGTACTTCTGTGGCCCCTTGCAAATGTTTATGAAGAAGGCAGGTATTCACTCTAACACGCGCTTTAGCATTATGACACATAGCTGTCGCTTCCTCTGACCCTAGAGGAAGCTGTTGAGTAGGTGGTCGACTGCAGTTTAGTTCGGTCAGTGATGTATCTGTTATACGGCTGCCTTTACATGATGAGATGGAACATGGCCAGTGTTTCTGCTTTTTTATAACTTTTCATTGCTTGTTTTATTGGTTTTTCTTGTTTTCTTGGCTGTTGTTGTTTCAGATACTTTAAATTTTGCTGTTTTGAGATGTTCACCTTACGTGTTTTGTTTTGTTTGTTTTATTTTGTTTTGTTTTTCAGATATTCACCTCAGATATTCAAGGCTACACTTTCGTGGTGAGCTGTTTTTAATAAGAGCCTCAGCGCAAGAACAGGAAGAGGGAAAGAAAGGGGGCAAAAAGTGTTTTGTAACGGCGTCTGGATTGCATTTCAAATGCTTCCCGCTGCTTCGCTCAGTTTTGGGTGCTGGTACAAAACATATTTCCTGAGAGGGTACAGAACATTAGATAAGCACTGGATTCCACAGACTCCTTCCAGCCCGTTTAAATTTGCCATTTTATAAAAGCAGAAAAAAAGAAGGAAAAAAGTGGCCAGGGTCACGGTGAAAGAGCAGGATTGTTGTTTAATCATCCGAGTGCTTTGTTTTGTGCATACAAAGAATATTTGCCACAATAATCTTAATCTCGCCAGCAAAGACTTGTGGCTTCACAAAAACTGGTTCGAAAAACATCACTGACATCTTTTTTTGGTAACCCACCTTTCATCACTTTTAAACAAATGGATAGTTCTGTGGAGACGTGCATGTTTTACTCTTCGCTTTATTGAAACAGTCTGGACACTAAGACCACCTATGGCCCGTGTCCAAGCCGCCGGGTATGGTTCATGTTAAACTTCACTTCTTAATGCTTAATACCACACACAAAAAGAAAAACAGCCCAGTAAACCACACTTTTGTCACAATACTTGTTTTGGCTGAGAAAAGTCTTACATTTACTGTGGTGCAGTAACAGCATTAACCTCTTAACATAGTTCAGACGTTTAAAGATTTATTGAGGACTGGCAGAAAAATGTGCTGTTTGCTCCTGGTGACAAATTCATGACTGTCTCCTGCTTTGTACACATTACAGTTTCATTAGTTGGTTATTTGCAGGTGCTGTAAGGTTTTGTAGACAAATGTGATGCTAATAAAAGCAGAGCTTGATGTATTTTGTGTAATAGGTCAGTATGTTGTTCTTTTGAGGGTAAAAATAGTCATAATAAGCTTTAGCCAGACTGCTTTATTGTTGGGCTGCTTGTGAATTTTAAAATCCTTGTAGTTCACAAAGACGATGCAGAATTATCATCGATAATAAAATTCTGGTTAAAATCAAGAAGAATTAAAGTGGTGGGTTGCTGTGGTTTGTATTTTTTAATAATACTTATTTTTTTTGCGACAAATTGCCCACACCCCACCAAATAAATATTATTAGTTAGTGTTTGAAAGGCCATCTGTAAAAAGGGCATTTATTTTATAGAACAGGGTAAAAAAAAACACTATCCCAGAATTCTCTAATGTACCCTAAGTTTTGATGTTTTAATCAAGTTAGTTAATAAAATTATGCTTGTGAACCTTACGGCAAAATTAAATTTAGCATAAATAAATAGACATAATTAGTCTATTTTAATAAAGTTTTGAATCCTGTTCCTGTAATTCTGAAGAGAGAGAGAATTGAGAGAGTGAGGTAAAGATAGTGAGAGAATCAGAGAATTTGATGGTTGTGTTTGTGAAGTGGTTTGTGCTGCAGTACTTCCATAGACGTCTTTACAAGCATCACACAGGTCTGAAATGTCTTCTGAATTTCTTCTTATATGTTGAATCCCAGACATTTATCACCCACTCAGGCTCCTCACTGCTTTCCTACATTGAGAAACACTTTTATACATTCATTTAGCTTCTTTTATTACTGTAATTTCTATCCAGTGTGCTATCCATCCACTTCTATCCAATAAGATGTGTATAATTTGATATGGCTTGGCCAATGGCTTGTCAGGAAGTTCAAGTGGTTGCAGTGACAAGTAAATAAACAGAGAGAATACAAACCTTCTACCTTTATGTTTTTCCCTCTCAACAGTCTGAATCTACGGTGACCCTCACCTGTGCAGATGGAAAATGGAACAAGCAGGTGTCCTGTGAGCCCGTGGACTGCGGGCGGCCTGACAAGTACCACGTGCACCCGGCCATCTTTGAGTTTACCGAGGGTACCACATATGGCAAGAAGTGCACTTTCCAGTGCAGAGAGCCGGCTCAGCTTGTGGGTGGGTAGACGGATCCTAAAAACACACGCCTCTTGGGATTGTGAGAGGTCAGCCCTTTAAATGCCAAAAATGGTTTTGACACCAACAATAAAATCAATTCACTATGAGGAAACAGTGTTGTATGTTACATCAATAGAACATCTTGAAGGAGAAGAGCTAATTATAAAGTTAAACTAAGTTAAATTGAAACCTATATAAAAGAGAAATCAATTATTATGACCCACATAATAACATAATTATGTTTCCATGGGAAATAAATCAACACAAGAAATTAACCCCTTTAGTTCCCTTAGTTTGTTATTAAGAACAAAAAGCATTTACAGTAAGACATTCACAATGGAAGCTTAGAAGGTGTCTTACCTTTCTGCAGGCAGTAATAATGTTCTGGTGTGTATGGAGGATGGGATGTGGTCCTTCCCTGAAGCTCTGTGTGAGCTCCGCTGTCCGGTTCCTCCTCCTGTACCCAACGCTGTCCTGCAAACCAAGCGCTGCAATGCCACAGGCCTCAAAGTCGGTTCCTTCTGCAAGTACAAGTGCAAGCCTGGCTACCATGTGCCCTACATAGACAAGCCAAAAAGGTGAGAGAGCCCTAAACTGACTTTTATATTGGTAGAACGTTTATTAAAGGTGCAGTAAGTGATTTCTGAGAAACTCTGTTGATTCACCTGAAAACAGAAGTATAGTGTTATGGCGATTGGTACGATCCACTTTGTTCATTGTTCTGATATGCCAGGACTATGTGCAAACAGACATTTACCCAATATTTACAACATTGTTGAAATTCGAAACCAACACCCAAACAAACAGTCTCTAAAATCACCTTTTATTTGCATTCAGTTAAGTGTTAATTTGTTTCTGCTATTGAGTATTTATAGCTGTGTTTGTAGTTTAACAGTGTGGATGAACGCGTGGTCGTTATTTATCCTGTTTTCTTCAGAAAATGTCTCTGATTCATCTCTGATCCACCTGTGCTGTTGTACGTGTCACAGGGCACTTCCTGTCTCGTACCACAGACGTGCGTTTAAGCGCCAGTGTACTGAGGACGGAACCTGGCAGGCCGGTGAGTGTGTGGCCGTCACATGCGAGACCCCTCCCGCCATTTTCCACGGTACCTACAAGTGCACGAACGGCTTTCAGTTCAACAGCGACTGCTGGATCGACTGCGACGGGTCCAACCACACGGTGAGACAGCACAGCCACTGCAAGCAGGTCTGTCGCTCTCTTCCTCCTCGCTTTGTCTTCATCTGGCCAGATCTCAGTCCGTTGTGTTCTCTGTGCATTGTGCTCACCGTGTCACTCGCTTAATCACTCCATCATGGCCGGTAGAATAACCGACAGAAGTCTCGTGTGCTGTTTCACTAGACAGTCGCGTAATCAGCAGTAACATTGCCCTGCATGAAGGGTTGTGAGTAAGGTGGAGGCCACCCAATGGGCCAGACCTGGGCACTCTTGAATCAATTCAATATCATTTCTGCTTGTCAGACTGCTTTGGGGTGGAAAAACGAGTGAACGACAGTCATGTGTAGTACTTTAAAATGACGCTTAAGAATTGTGGGCTTAAGAATTATTTGGCATGAGTAAACAAACTCAATTTGAAAGCCGATTAGTTCTTTTAACTCTTTGAGCTGTTTCCCCAACCACCAGAATGGGATGATCTGGTCAATGCTAATGCTTTGAAAATGTCGAGCAGATTCATGTCCATCCTTGGTCTCCAGCCTTTCCAGATACTTGTATAACAAATAAATGTTGTTATCCAGTATGTTTTTGTATGTGTTTCTATTCTTCAGGAACATTAATAAAAACATTGACTTTTTGTTCCAGGGCCCCCCCACAAACATGATCAGATGCAGGAAGGATGGCAACTGGACCGGTTCATTGCATCTCTGCCCCAACCTGACAGGCCAGTGTTCCCTTCCACAGAACCTCAGCCCAACCATCCATCTCAGCTGCAAGAGTGGACATGGCATAGGTCTCTGCTGTTTTACACACACTCTGTATAAGTGTATGGTTCCATAAGGAACCTTTAACATCCTTATAACCTTTCTGTTGCCCATAAGGTCTTTGTAGTTCAAAAAGGAACGGTTCTGCTGTGTAGACTATAAACAGTAGAGAAAAAAGAAGCTGTTATTGAGATTTGTGAGATTTTCACTGAAAGGAACCGAAACTTCCAAAGGTTCTTCTGTGGCATTGCTGTGGAGAACTCTATTTAGCACCGTTATTTTTAAGAGTGTATGAGAACACAACAACTTTTACTGCATTGCCACAAGAGGCAGTTTAGCAGCCAATAGTGCAAATGACTTTTGTGGCCAATATTTTAGGTCAGCTACTGTCATGAAGTCACATTAGAAGAGCATAAGAAGAACTCTATCGCCCTCTTGTGTCTTGGGGTTTATTACTGCCTCAAGAATGCACACAAAAGAATGCACAGTTATGTGGTGTGAAGCAAATAATAAAAAAAATCACAACAGACTGTACACTTGCATAAAATTGGATTGGAATTTATAAATGTCCCTTTAACAGTGTTGTTTCAGTTTTGAATGTAAAACTCATTCTGATATATCATACAGGTAAACTTTACCTTGAAGCTGATGTGTCTTTCACCTGTTAATTTCATTACACAACATAAATGACTGATTGTAGACCTGTCTGTGGTGGTCAATAGGAGAGGAGTGTGAGGTGGCCTGCAGAGACACCAGCAGCAGTGTAGTCCTCCTGCCCAGCAACACGACTGTCACAGCTGTGATGAAAGACCACTGGTGGAACCCACCCAAAGTGAAGGTGCGTGTGAGAACTGTAGGTGGGGGCTCACTTTACATGACTGTTGTAAATGTTTTTGTCTTCCGAGATTTAGTCTCTGTTTCCAGATTGTAGTATATTCTTGGCCAATGTCACACAGAAGATGTTTGTAAATATTTGAGACCTGTTCGTAATACAAGTGTGATCTTTACAATATAATATAATTCGGTACCTATACGTAACACTGTGTGGTGTTTAATGTGATAATGACGTAACTTCTACCAAACCATCTATAAGAGAACTGGGTTGTATTTCATTGTGGTTTAAAATCCAGTGTTTCGTTATGTTTATCTGACCAAAATAGAATTCTGTCCAATAATTGTTAGACTAATACAGCAATACTCCAGTCTTTGCCAGTACAATAGCAATGAGGTTGTGTTTAAATTCCATTTTTATTACCTGTATCAAGCAGACACAAAGAAGGTTTTTATAAAGCAGTGACGCACGCCTCCAATTTCCCTTGAGTGTCTTGGACTGGACGTGAAGTACTTTAGAAATAATGAGCGTTGATGAATGAACATACAAACCAAATGTTATTTTCCTCAGAGTTTCAATTCAAAACAGTTTAACCACAGAACTGGACAAACCGACCGAAGAATGTTTAACCTTAACCATGACAACATTCTGAGCCTCGTCTGACCCGTTGTCATATTGCAGATGGTGGTCTCGGTCGCTCATTCAGTAGATGACAGTAAATGCTCATGGTTTGTTTTCTTTGCTTTAACATTTTGAATGACTCTTCTTTTCACTCTCACGGTTCTCAGAGTGAGAGGAGAAGGGAGTGATTTTATCTCAGGAGAAGCAGAGGCTTTGTGTCTCACTGACAGAAGCAGACCGCAGAACGTCGTGTGATTTTGGAGCTCAGCACAGTGACTTAATCAGATGACTCACTTAAACTCACGGAAAGAGACAAAAATGTGCCTCGTTCTCCCATATCTTGATGGAAACTAGTGATTTCATACTATATCAATAGCACAAACAAGAAAGCTGTGGCTAGGGTCACAGGGGCCAGACGGGTCTCAAGCAATATCCATTTTCGCCTTTCCTGTGTCATTGATTTATATATGGAGTGCTGAATGACAGTTTTGGGTGACGTCACGCCCGCGAGCGGTTATGAGGTTGTCTGGCTTGTTCGTTCCATCTTTGCATCTCCTGCTCTGCTGTTGTGGAGATTCTTTGGTGTGGTCTGATTGCTTTTCGTTCTTTCTCAGTGCGGTTTCTGCCATGTGCTTTAGTAAGTGCCGACCAATCAGACTCCTGCGTCTGCGAGCAGAGGACACTTCCACATGACTGCAATCATCTGCTGCTGATTAGAAGAGTAGAAAGCAGGAAGTTGTAAAACTAATGGAAATCAGTTAAATTATATAACATAATGTATATTTATATATATACACTACCAGTCAAAAGTTGAAAAACACTTGACTGAAATGTTTCTTATTATCCTAAAAATCTCTTCATCTAAAGCTGTTTGTTTAAATGTTTAAAATTATTATTGTAGAGTAAAATATAACTGTACCAACATATTAATTTCTGTTTTTCAGAAAATTACAATTTTATTAAAAAAATGTTTTTAAAATGAATGGTTTGGACCAAATAATGAAGAACAAGTAGCCAATAAGGGCGTAGTATAGAGGGGAACTCCTTCAAAACTCTTAATTACTCATAAATAAATAATTACTCATAAAACTGGGTAATAAAACCTCAAGAAAACATTTTTGTAAATTCTAAGAAAAGGGTGACTACATTGAATATGCTCGAATATAACCTAGTTTAATTTATTTTTTATTTTTTTAATCACAGCATAATTCCCAAAGTTACATTGTGTTATTTCATAGTTATGAAGAATTTACTATTATTCTAAAATGTGAAAAAAAATTTAATAGAAAATGAGTGTTTCCAAACTTTTGAGTGGTAGTGTGTGTGTGTGTGTGTGTGTGTGTGTGTGTGTGTGTGTGTGTACTTTGTGCACCTCTGGATGGATGCACATACAAGTGTGGAAGTCTTCAGGAAATGTTGTGACTGTTGCGATCATACAGTAAGGTCTTAAACATGAGTGCAGCTCGAGCCTGCAGAGAAACTAAACAAATAAACAGAAGTTCAAGATCAGAAGTTTTAAATTAGACCCCGAGTAAACAAGCCGTTTTAGCCCTTGGTGTGGCACTGAATGCTAAGTGTGTGAATGGCCACAGTTGGCCAGAGGGGCAAAAGCCGGCTTTCTTGCGAATGTTGTTGACATGAAGATATTCTATTCCTTGTTGGACCTGGAGTTTCCCCCAGCCTGCGTCTTTTAATCTCTCCAAACGTCCACTCTACCTGTACTAACCCAGGAGCCCGTGCTGCTGAGGTCCACCAGCCCCTTTATCTTGAGTTTAATAACTCTCCTCCTTCAGACCGAGTTACTTTTGATTCCTAGCCAGATCAGTAAAGCTTTTGATTGGTTTTAACCATCCTAGATAAAACATATAGGATTACTTTAGCTATTGAAGTCTAACTTTCTCATTCATTCTTTCATTCAGAGTATCATATGTACCATGGGACTAAAATGGTATCCCAACCCAGAGGCCCTCCACTGCATCAAGGGATGTGAGGTAAGTGAGGTACCTGCCTCCCACATTTTGCTCTCAGCTTAATTCATTTCATAAAATGTTCATTTTCATCATTTGTGTTTGTATGACAACCACCGTTAGGCCCATAGGCGTTTTGTTTGTGATCATTTTTTCTCCTAGCCATAGCGCTCAGCTCTGTGCAGTCATGGAGGTCTAGCAGACGTTTTTCATTGGAACCTGGTCTTGAACATCTTCTCAAAATCTTTGAAGTCTGATACATAAACATGCTGCGCTTGGTGTCTTCCTCATGTGGTCTGTTGACCAGTCTGGCCCAATCTGAGTTTGGTTTAACAAGGCCAGCAAAAGCAGACAAGTGGGATTTGTTAGCACCTTTGTTTTGTTTTTAAGGTTAATTTGTTTTCTTTTGCGTTTCAGAAGAACCTGGAAACCTCATCTAGAGGGTGTCATGTTCTAACCGTCCTCACTGAAGTAGAATTAAAAACAGTCTTCTTTCACAAAAGAGCCATTGAGGAAGTGCTAAAGTTAGCATGAAGTATTTATTGTTTGTGTTTCACAAAATAAATAAATCATGCAGATCTGAAACAACATGAGGGTGTGTAAATGATGATAAAAGCTGCATTTTTTTGTGAACTGCACCTCACTCTCATGTATAGATGGCCTTGCAGTAATACGACATTGAGGTGACCAGTCCGTTTTAGTTTGGCCCAGAACTGAGACTTTTGCACCCACCTCATCCTGACCCACTTTCAGTGGGTTTTAATTATCAGCCCTCTGAAAGCATTTGGATCAGGGCAGAGAGATGATTTCAAACTGGAAAAGGTCACAGGTGTTTTGTGCAACCTTTTGTGCCTGTCAGGATGGAAATGTGCAGTAGCTCCTGAGGGAGACACACAGAAGTTTAAAAGGGCTTTGGTTTCCCCATTAAAAGCAGCCTCCTCCATCCACCAGCCCGGGAATACTAACTCAATTTTTCCAAGGCAACATAATTGCAACAGACTCAAGACTGTATGTGTCTATTTTTACACGGTTGTGGATGTATGCAAGTGTGAATAGGTGGATCTTTCTTTCTTTATGGCTTTATATTGGTTCATAAATGAATGGAGGTTTATGGTGGAAGGAGATTCTTTGGCCTTGAACCATGTATGTAAATTGTGACTGTGAAGGTTTTATTGTTATGATGTCATCATTGATAGAGGAAGTTGTGTAGGTTTATATGTAGCTGTTACATTTCATGTTACAGAGCACAGACTGTGTTTTTCTCTCTGCAGCCGTTCATGGGGGATAATTACTGTGACAGCATCAACAACAGAGCCTTCTGTAACTATGATGGTGGAGACTGCTGCCATTCTACTGTCAAAAGCAAAAAGGTAAGTAGGTTATGAAAACACTCTGTAATGAATTAGTGATGTCACTTTAAAGTAGCATGAGATGCATTTATAGGAAAATAAAATGAGTCACGTTCTGACAGTAACGGCAAGCAAATTAAATGTGCCTATTGTTTAACTTCAGATGCTTTGAGTGTGTACATATGTGACAGTTAAACAGAGTAAAACAGAGAGGAATGATCATATAAAACTGCTTCATGTCAAACATCAAATTTAGATTTCAAAGTAGCTATAATTCAAGCTTAAAATCCTACATGCATGAAAGAAAAATCATTTTAACCTTTATTTGAACTATTTTTGAATATACCTACATATGCTTGTTATATATTTATATATAAAGACTACATAAACCAGAATTACATAGCCTAACTTACTAACTAACTAAGATATATAATAGCTATATATAAACTAAATAAAAGTTTTTATTATGGACAATCCTGCAAAATGTGTCTGTGAGTGTCTATGAATCTTTACCCACAATGCAATGCAGGCATTGTAGACTAAGAGTTTTGTTCCATGGCGACAAATGGTAGCATATAGTAGCATATGAACATTCACCTCGCTTCAGAAGAAACACATATTTAATCCAGAGAGTTGTAGAGATGCAGAGCTCTGCAAAAGCTTGTGTTTTTTTCTAATGGACTTCTGCCTTCTTCTCTTCTCTTTGTATTGCGTTGCTTTTTCTTAAGCATGTGTCTCTCTTGTGACACACAGAATGAAGTAGCATAAAAAACAAAATTACAACAGTGGAAGCTTGCTGGACCATTCCACCATTACCTGCTGCCAAAAACAAAAAGTTGGCATGTGTGATGACACATTTCCCGGCAGAATACACAACTTGTTGTAAAACGATGTTTGAAAGTGGATTTCTATTTAAATACATCTGTAAATCATATAGGAACGTTTAAACTCAAGAGGCCATTTACAATGTCACGCCAAAGAATTACTCAAACAAATAACAAAACAAACTACCTGACTGTTAGTAAGCAACAAACACACACACATTCCTCTCTGACTGGACTTGAATGGAGTTGAATTGAAAGTATAATAGATGGTACTCGCCCAAACTATATGACCAGATCATCTTGTAAATATTCCAACTCCCCGATCATTAAATTATGTTTAATATTCACCTAATCTTTAATGTGCCATTCATTCCAGCATAATATTTTTGCACAACTTTGAATAATTAAAAAGCAATCAATTGATCTGCCTCCATCATAGAAGGAGTGTTTAAACCATATACTGTACTTGTTTTATAGTATGTGGACTGTATGCGTATATCGTTTTGCAAAATGCCCTGAAGGGAGGATAGTTCTGGGAATATCAGGACATACCAAAGACTGCTGCAAATATGTTTTGATTCCTGAAGGCTCTCCTGCTTGATGGTTTATTGGATTCAGTAAACACAGAGTTTGGTGGCTCTACTGAAGGCTTTCACTGAAGTTTATTGTGTTGTGTCTGTTTCTGTGCTCTTTAAGAATGAGGCTGTTTCCATTGTTTCTTTGGAAAGGCTCATGTTTTTCGATCCAATGTTCCAATAACTCAGTATATATTGCTTGTGTTTGTCAGACCTCTTTCTCAGCCAAGGTCTTTTCCTCTCAAATGCTCCATCAATAGCAGATTATGGTGTTCAGACAGCACACTGTGAAATTAGGAAAAACTAGCCTGGGACTGTAAGCACACAGAGGAGTAACACTGACACAAAGCATCCTCTTAGTTTGACTTGATGACCAGGTTTTTAATTCAAGCCATGCGGTGATGAGATCTTCTATTTTGGAGGTAAAGTCATTGGAGAAGAAGTGAATTTACTCGCAGGTGATGTATTTAGTGGAAATAGATGCTGAACAGATTTCTACCAAAGTCTCCAGATTTTCATTAAACCCAAATCTAAATCTTGCTCTCAACCGTCTGATGCGGTTTCTTAATTTAACCACAAATTTAAACCCAGACTGAAGTTGTTTTACATTGTTGTAGGAATAGGATAGCACTTAATTTCCAATGTAGAGGATTTTTAGAACGTTTGTATTAGTTGTGGAAGATTCTACAATTTTGCAACCCCACAATATTGTGGGAACAAAATTATGAGAAGTCAACACAAACCTTGTTCCTGACCTGCTCATTTTCCACTGAGGCTATTGGAGGAATCACAAACTGTCTGCTGACTGGTCCAATGACATCAACACAGAGGTCACATGTTTGGAGAACAGTCAGTGGCTGCAGGGTTTGTCAGATGAGAGATGTTCTGACTGCTCAGCTTATCTCGCTGCAGACAACTCAACCTCACTTCTTCAAGCTAGTGTCACTTTGCAAATTACAACTGAACTGAACAATACTTCTACATTATTAATTTGCATAAAATAAATGCTATAAAAATGTGTTGCTCATTGTAAGTTCATGTTGCTAATGCATTAACTAATGTTAAAGAATCAGACCTTATTGTAAATTGTGTCCAGCATCCCTCATAGCTTTACTGTTTTTTTACTATAAGCTGTTCCACTCAAAATGTATACAGAAACAAAATATTTACACCAATATTTACATCTTGGTGTTGCTGTATATTTTAAGTCATTTTAAAAAGTCTGTAGGCGTTGAAAAATCGGTGCAAAAATGCACAGTAGTTTTTCCATAAAAAAGATTTTTGTTTTGCTCTGTTTTTGTTTGTTTGTCCTGGAAGCAATTTAGGGATGGCTGAGGGTAACTAAACATTTTGAAGACACACACACAGTCTGAAGAAGTGTTGGTCAATGTTATGAGGAGTGTGGCACTGGAGGGAATGGTGTCAGCCAGAGTTTGTGGGCTCTATGAATGAACTAGATTTACAGTTGGGAAAATCCTCCTTGGTGGTTGGGGGCACCAAAAAGGAAAACTCTGTATTTCACAGGGCAATGAGAGGCCACCCCCCCCAACAACCCCCCCAGCTCTCCTTACACAAGAGACCCCTTGTTTCTCTAGCCATATGTATTTTTTCACTCTGTGCCGCTTTCTGTCTAATGTCAAGGGTAAAAGTGAAATCTGGGATGAGAGCAGCTATGAAGCATTGAGCTCTAAAACAGTGAGTTACGGGAAATAAAAGCACAGATGAGGATCCAGCAATGCTGTGTCTCAATAGCACTTGACTGGCTGAATACTCTGTTACTGGTTTTAATAACATTAAGGTAACGAGTGCACACAAGGATAACATTGTTTTCTTGTTAATGGTCTCAATGCAAGCTGAATGTCTTCAATCCCGTTTTCTGAAAACCAGTAGAGAGAGAAACTTCATAACTTCACTACGTCACTGGTTCTGATGCTCTGACGGTAGTTGACTTGAAACGTAACTTTTTTCATTAAGAAACAAGCCATGAAAAACTATTTTTTGTGTGTGACAGGTGATTCCGTTTCCCATGTCATGTGATATTCGAGAAGATTGTGCATGTCGAGATCCTGACGCCCAGGAAAACAACAAAGGATTCCGTCACCGGTCCATCAGCTGAGATCCAAACCGTGATGGAGTCGATAGGAAACCATTCCTCTACATGCTGCTCATAAGAGGGTCTCTCTTCACAACACACACCAACATACCAGCCAACATGCCCTTATTTCATCATCCATCAACTTATGAGGGTATGACACCCAAACACAACAAACGATCAACCAAACACATGAACAACAGATTCATAGTAGGATGAAAAAGCGGAAGTTTTGCCAAACCAGAACTCCAACAAGCCTGAACTGACAGTTGTGTTGTTTAATGTTTGCTTTAATTGATCGTTATTTGTAAACTGCAATCACGAAAATGTTGTTTTTATGTACAGCCGGATGAAAGAAGGGAAAAAGAAACACAAACGCAGCTGTTGATGTTTGACTGTAGTCAGAGTCAAACAAAACCCATCAAACGAAAAACAGACGAATAAGAATAAGAGGACTTGATATTTTCATGATGCCCCTTAACGTCTGACCTCTGTGACTGTGTGTTAATAATCTCTTCTCCAATGTGAAAAACACGACTGGGCTTGAATAACCTCAGGGCCAGAGGGATGATGGGAATGTTTCATAGCAAGATGCAGCTGCTGTGGCCCTAAATCACAAAATCTTGTAGATCAGCAGGAAAGAAGTGAAAATCATCAGAGGAGATTCTGTGAATCACACCCCAGTTGCTGCTAGCTTTGCTATTTTAGCCGTGCAGTCAATCTCTCTGTGGACAGTTTGCAGTTTATTGTAACACACTGTGCAGGCTGATGTAGATTCTTACCTCTGTTTAAAATACAGTCATATTACCTTTACAGAACAACACACAGTCTATACAATATTAACAGAGACTGGTTTATTCATGCAGGTCTGCTAACTTCAGGAAGTAGTACTAACTACTACTTCAGGTTTCCTGAAGCTAGTTTTGTGTAAAACCAAGACCCCGTACACCACAGGGCAGATTATTGACTACAAGAGAAACAGAGTACTGATAAATGTATCACTGTAAAGCGGTATGAGGAGTGCTGTTGTACTGAATATCAGCACGAGTCATGTGTGAATATTCAGCATAGCAGCATTGGCTTCTTCTACTTTAACCACATGTTAATATGAAGTATCTTCCATTTCAGAATACATTTGACCAGTTACTTATAACTGTTATCAAAATAGTTTATTTGGCTTCTTTTGGAATCATTTTTCATTGGCAAAGCATTAACCTTTGCATGTTGCCAAGCAACACAAATGAAGCCAGAGTGTGTGAGCAAACTGGTCAGGTATTCTGTAATCACTCCAGTCCAGATCCATTCCAGATCCATTCCAGATCCGATCCATGCCCAATCCATTTCTGAAACCATTCATACCCACTCGCACAAATACGTCACAATGCTACAAACACAAAAGAGAATTAGTGAAACATTGCAGAGCTGTTCTAAATATCAGCACTATCAGATTACATGACCTTAGCATGTTAAATAAAACCAACATAATTAAATATTTAAATCAAATGGTCAGGCAGTTTGTATTTTCATGTTTATGATCAGAAGAACTGTAGTTACATAAAGTTCAGTAAAGTTAATTTGACAAAATATAAAGTATTGACATAAGGAATGTGATTAGGGCTTTACTTTGTTTAGGCTTTAAAATCGCAGTATTATGACAGAATGTGACATCATTCATTTTGCTGGCATTTGTAACTGTAAGAAAGCAGTTTAATTGTCTAGAAAGCTGATCACGTGATCTCAGACCAGTTTCACACCTCATTTGCAGTTCAGTGTGAATGGAGATTTAGATCAGATGACAGGAATATCTCAGTGGTGGATATGCTGTAGGTGCTCCCAGTTTTATTTGGTGCTGATTTTACCCATAATTGTGAATAAAACCAAACAGCATCATTACTGGATAACTGTAAACTGGGTGTTTACTGCAGCAGTCTGCCAGCAGTTAATTACAGTATAATCACACACACATTGTTTTTACAATAACTAATTGCTTACTGTCCACAGTGTGATGGTATGGGGAATCGATATCTTTTAATATCCATACACTGGTCCAATACAAATCCCCTAGTTCAGATATTTGTATAGATAGAGGAACTGCAAAACGGCTTAAAAGCATTTATCACCATTACAGTCTCCCTCAGCTCTTAAAAGTACATCTCAATAGCGTCTTCCTCTGAGGAAACCTTTAAATCTACAGCACGGCCACAAATCCAACCCAGATACACTTACATTACAGGTCGTGCCAGCCCAACAAGTGAGCTTATTTTCATAACAGTAAATGTTGTGCAGAGGTTTTGTGTGTATTTATATCCGGTGGTATTCTTAAAAATGTAACTTTGTCGATCTGAATTTTACTCATTAACGCAGTTGCTGCACTTGTCTTTGTACAGTCGTTTTGTCAATGAAATATATATATTAAAAAAAAAAGTTTACCATAAAAAGCTGCTATGGTCAGACAGGTTATCATAATTATTGATTTAATAATCTTTTATTGTATGACATCATAAAATAGTATTTTATACTGTGTGTTGCTGCTTTCTCTTCTCTTTTGGTAATTAATTCTAGGTTTACTAACTAAACTTACCTTAAAACTACAGACAACTGCTACCATCAAAGATTATCCAAAGTAAAACCATGTGACCTACGAGAGGCATGACAGGAAATTAGAGAGAGAATGTGACAGAGAATTAAGTCACTGATTATGACTTATAAATTATAAAACAGAGCTCTGCCATTATTTCCTGCAGTGTGAAGATCATGTATTTAGTCTGTATAGACGTGTTTGTTGCTACTATTCAACTGTATGCTATTATAGTAAATGCTAAAATACTGTTGCTTTAATACAAAGCAAAAAAAACCCGTATCACAACCGGTTTCAATTCTCATTGAAAATGGACCATTACAGTAGATTTACATCAACTTCCACATCTACTTCTCTGCTGTGGCTGTGCACACATGCCGGTCTGGTTCTGTCCTCTTTCCTGGGAAATGTTAAGAAAAGCTCAATGTTACTCTCTTCTTCTGAAGCCATGAAAAACACAATCAATCAAATGAAGTTTGGTGAAAGTATTTTAAGAGAACAGTCTACTGTAAACTGAACAGGATCTTTTGCTGTACTGTACCTCATGCCTGTAATGTTTGCTGCTTATTCAGTATTTTAGTTATTTAAATCTCTCAGCTATATACAATGTTGTACATAATTTGATTATTTATTAAAAATGTTGTCTTTTTTATTTATATTTACACATTTCTTATAAGTTATTTTTATTATGTCTCCAGTGTTATTTGATGTGATCAAGTCTTTTTTATTTACTTGCTGTTTGTTCTCTGTTGCAATAACAAAGTAAAGTCTCGTTTAACCGTAAACATGCAAAAGAAATGACCTGTAGCCACTTAGTTTGATACTAAATAAAAGTCTGTAATGCACAAGGAAAATGTGTCACCTTTGGAAAATTGTACAAAGCGTTCCTTTTGCTGTACTTCCACATGTTTTAGATTCCATATGTTTGTGTATTCTGGGGAAGTTTCTCTGAGAGGTTTGAGTCAGGCTGGAGTGGTGCGACTCGTGAGGTTTGGTGTAAATAGCATCAAAACTGAAAGACTGTCTGTGGTGACTGAACTGCTAATGTTTGGGCACGTATGGAAAAGCCTCATGTATAGATTCCCTGTATGATTGTACATGCATCATTAAATCCTCATTTACGTGAAGAACGAGGAACATCCTCGCGTTTGTTCATTCAAAGTTGTACCTCAGCAAACAAACGTCCTCTTTTGTATAAGAGTAATTTATGTGATTTTGAAAATTTAAGCATATTATAGATTTCATGTGTTTACTCTGTTTGCTTGTTAGCCACGTGGTTTTACAACACTGAGTGAATTTAATCAACTGTTAAACAACCCACCATTTTAGTTTCAGACTTGTAGAAAAGATTTACAGTTATTTCGTTTTTATAGCTTCTGTATTTACACACAGCTGAGACATGTTTGGCTCAGCAAGCATGATTTTATCAGACCCAATACCCTTAAAATGACAGTTGCATGATCAAAACTGTATTGCCAGAAAGTGGTGTTACTTTCATCAGTATAGCAAATATAATCTATTTATCATAAACTTTATAATTTATCCAAAACATGTCACCTGAATTTTTTTTGTATCTATATCTATATTTGATATTGGTCACAGAGCAGACGAGCGTACTGTATATGTTCATGTCCTCAATCATTATTAACAGTAAATACATCAATGTTATTTTTCCTGATGTTTTATTTAGAAAATAAACACTGGTTAATTAAGTTGAATTGTGTGTTGTGTTGAATTGTTGTGTGAAATGTGTACATTTGACTTTGCAAAATGTGAAACCAGTAATATTGCTTTAACTCTGGGAATCTTTGGATATGAACTCAAAACACTGTAATGTGTATATATTTAAATACTGCATGAAATCAACTTTTGTGGCTTGTAGTCTGTGTCTGTTAGCTCTCATTGTGAGTTTAATCTTCAAGGTTAACAAAAACTTGTAGCAGATGGAACTACAGCTTTGTGTAGAGATACTAATAATAAACCCACATCTAGGCACAGATATATAATGAAGAACTTCAGAGAGAGAGAGAGAGAGAGAGAGAGAGAGAGAGAGACTCTTAGGGAAATTTGGGCCCAGCCGTGCTGGAGAATTTAAGCTCTGGAGTCATTGTTGCCGGTGTGAAATCTTGTTTGGGAGCAACAGTTCGTGCTACAGACTGCAGCTGTTTGCACTTATTTCTGGGCAACAAGAAGATTTGGACCAAGATTGACACCAATGTCGCGTGATAAAAACTCTTTTACTCCATCCACTTATTTTGTAAACAGGGAAAGTTATTTGAAGTGCACAGGCTGAGAATAAAACTGAATTTTTAGAGGTGACAGCTCAGGTGAGACAAAAGATATGATATCGCCAAACAGGAGTACAGCTTTACTGATTTTAATAAAAGCTTCTTGACATGCACTGTTGTTTTTTTACAGTAAAGTGACATTATTAAACTGTTTATATTACACAGCCGTGTGATTTTCTAGTAAAGTTAAAGAGTAACACTTTACATACACACATTATAAAAGACATCTAAATGACTTCAGTGGATGCATTTATATTTTGAATTTAAAATAGTCCTTTCTTCAGAGGTCAAATCAAATTTGACCACACATTGAAAAATCTCATTGGTTTTCGTAATCTCATTGTCTGCAATGGTGACGTGCACTATCCAAAGATTACAGAAAATAATTTCTCTTTTAAGACCCCTTAGAAAAATCATGTACTATAATATAGTGAATGGAGAAACCAACTGTAGTGTAATACATCCAAATCGTGACTTGGTTTAGACAAACTTGAGATCAACTTAGTGCTTCTAATAATGCTTTAGATCAGATGAGACAATATTTAACCAGTCTAACAGAGCAGTTTACATTGCACTGGAATTAGAAGTGAAACGACAATGCATCATTTTTCCATAGACCAGTTGGTTAAATGCGTCCACATCTCCCGGCCACATCAGCCAACTGTGTTTGTGTTTGCCTACAATCTGAGGCCACTTCACTCTCTGAGTAGGCAGTAAAATTGGCTTGAGTAAAACATCTGTGGCTTTGTGGTCTTAAGAGCAGCCAGTTTAGTCCCAGCCTCACAGGGTCACCCAAAGGTCCAGCTACAGCTGACGGGATATCTGAGGATCAGAGCGGGTGTCCCTCTCTTTCACTGAGGGATTTTCCTGCGGGTTTCCACAGAAGAGGAAAAACTGAAGAACAAATCAGTTCTGGAAGTGCCTGTGACCTCAGGCAACAGTGGTTATACGAATGAGTTTAGCTTGTTATTTTTCTTTATTCTGGGGACCTTCAGCTGGAGGAACTGGTGGAAATACTTTTGCTAACTGGTGGTTAGCATGAAAATATAAGTGGCGTAAACAAGCGTACAGGATGTGAGAATAAATAGCTGGTTCTTTGTGTCGGCTTTTGTAGCTAATTGAAACCTCATGATCTTAGATCTTGTCCACACAACCACGCCAAATTGCAACACATAATTTGCAACACAAAATTAAGTTTCAATGTAAAAAAATACACTGAGTAGTATAATAGTATATAAGAATAGTATAAAATATAGACAATAAATATGCTTGAATTTGAAAAACTACCATAAAGATGTAGCACCAGTGAAATGTGGGCAGAATATTGGCGCTATACTTTAGATTATATAAAGAACAGTATCATATAAGCATATATTAGTCCAGGTAAAGTACTTATACAGTACCTACAGTACCTACCTACTTTACAGTATCACAATGCAAATGAAATGCAACAGTCCAGATTGTAGCAGAAAATCACTCAGATTAACAGCATTATTCAAGTGTTACATTACCCAGAGCTTTATCGTGGGTTAAGTTGCTTTTATATATTATAGTTATAGCTGACAGGTTATAGTTTTAGTTAAAGTCAACAACCAAAAGTCAACCTAGTTTAGATAAAATGTTTGATTGACTAAGAGGATCTGGGTCGAATCCTAAACTCCTTTTTTATAAACCAGGTACAGTTGCGACTGAACTCAACAGCCAGTGATTTCTGTCGATTGGAAAAGTCACACAGGTTTTAGGATATGAGGTTGGGTGGATGACTCTAAATGGGTCTGAGGTGTCTGGTTGAGTGGATTAGAAGTCTTCATTCTGCATCATCATGACACAAAGTCCAGTTGTTTAGAAAGGCTGGTATAGGTGGAGGACGCTGGAAGAGCATTAGAATAGCATGTTAGATTCTTGTCATGATTATGTGGAAACATTAATCCTGCTTAAAGGCGCTGCTTAAATTAATGCACATACCCTAATAAAAATATAAACCCTCTGTGTAACGGCTAATGCTAATAAAAGCTGTACAAATAAAAAGCAAACCAAAAGAAAGAAAATAGCCCAGGCTCCATTTTGTCTATGGATAAAACGTAATGTTTGTGGTTCGAAATGTACCCGGGCTCTATATGTGATATTTTTATGGGCTGTTTTGCTAACACCCACAGAACTCACTGCTGTTACTAAAAAACAGTCAGAACAACTGAGAACAACACTGTGAGGATTATAGAGAATTGTGTTTCTTTCCAGAATTCTCCTGGCACCAGATGAAGATTCCGAGCCATTATCCCACATAGCTGCTTAAATAGTTCTCCTCATAATTCCAGCATTAATGTTAAAACAAAATAAACTCTTCCGGCTTATATTTTTTCAGTGCCATGACTTTATCCTATACTTTAATTTTTACATGACATTGTGTATTACAAATAACTGAGTAATCGTTCATGATGAATGTTTTAGTAAATGATTTGGGGTTTAATACAATATAACGCAATACAATTATGATTACAAAGATTGTTGTTTTAATTGTAGACTATTCAAGATACACACAATACTCAAACATGAATACATGCATAAATAAGCAGTTAGTTTATTACATGTACAGATCTGTAGAGATTATAAATGTGACAGGTGACAATCATAAAATCTGTTATTACAGTAAGTTCTTCACTTTCTGTTAGACACACATTTATACTGACACTGTGTCTTTCTCTTCTTTCTTATCAGATGTATTATTGTATTATGAAGAGTGACCTTGCAAAACTACAACTACTAATTAAATGTTGTCTCAGAAAACTTTATAGCAGTCCAAAATCAGAAATGTGATTATTGTCATTTACACCGATTATGAAATTACAGAAAGACAAAAGTATTGAAATTTGACTGCGATACCAAAACACCTTTAAGTTTTAGTTTGTGATCTTGTAAGAAGAAAACAAAACGTTGCTGGTTTGTCAACACAAAACTGTATGTAGCTGAATGTAGCTTTTGGTCACAGTACCTCACAATTTGCTCGAAAATGTGTTTAGTTGCTGGAAAAGAGTTAGTGTCACACTACTGAAAAATGTAGTTAAGTTAGTAGTGTCAGTGCTTATAGTTACTCCTCAACACTGGTTATGACAACACATTCTGTTCTGCCCGGTGAGATTCTTTAAAAGTCAAGCATTCACACCTAAACATTCAGGAATTACAAATTCCCTACAGATTGTTATGAGCAGAAGCTACACGGCAACATGTTGAAAGCTTTTCATTGATAATGAAACACTGAAGCCTCCTTTGAAACTTTTTGATATTCAGTGATATAAACAGTGATATTACGCATAACAACTATATGAAAAAAACACCTTCTAACTAACCCTTTCCCTCTCTCCCCACAGGCACCACATCTAGCACTGGAATATTGGAATATTGTACTTTGGGTAAAATTGTATGTCTGATGTTTATTGTTGTTTTTGATTTTTGAAGTTCTCCTCACAGTGTAAGTTGCTTGAATAAAAGCGTCTGCTAAATGCTTAAATGTAAATGTAAATATTAATCACTTACAACAATTTGTTTTTCTAACATCTATTGCCGCTCTTTAAAATCACAAACATGGACCGATACCTCAAGACTTTCATTTATTAATGAGACAAGCTTAAGGATTTTGGTCGTTATATTTTACAACACTCTTTTTTCTTCTGTTAAGATGTCATTAAAGTTATTGCTCGGTCTGAAACGGCTTAATTGAAACACTGACATCTGGATTTACGTCCTTTTTACAGCAAAACTATTTTCTGATCCAATAAAAAAGACTGTAATGTTTTTAATCACTTTTTTGATTTGAGATGGGGGGGTTGGTTAAAGACTGATCTTGCGGGAAATGGGTAACAGCAAGTAAAATTTTGAATCAGTCTTCTAAACGTGCTTTTGTAATTTCTGAACTGCCTCTAGTGGCTGAAATGAGAACTGTGCCTAACCTAATGAAATGCACAACCACAAGACATGAGTGAACATTATCCTAATGAAACACTTTAGTAGTTGTTACATTAATATACTTCAAACCCTAAACACACTACTGAGACCAAAACTGTCTTTTACTCGCTCACAAATGTAGTTGCTCACTAGCTATAAATAATAAAAGTATTTTGTTATTTTCCTTCTTTTTCATTCAGCTTTCGTTTATAGATTTTATTATTTCACTTTTATTATCTGTTCCACACCCAAACTTTTGAACTATAACAGATATATAAATCATAAAGAGTAGATGGTACCAAGGTGAATTATGAAAACAATTATGAAAAAATGTAACTTTTTCAAATTAAGCCAAATGTTAATCAATTATTTATGAATAGTAAGATAATACAACACTGAGCCATAAAACCAGAATTCTGAAATTTTATTCTAAAAGTATTTAAAGTATGTTCTGTTTTTATCATCTTTGCAGAACAGTATCATATTAAAATATGTAGTTTTATATGTGGGGTGAAAATGTTCATGCAGATAAATGACAGAATTCTTGTGTGATTCATGTAAATACAACATCAGATTATTAGAAGATTAATTGGGTGCATTTTCTCATTCACAAGGCCGGAAGTGTTCAATATACAGTAGTTGTCCACTTCACAGGAGCATGCAAAACTTGGAATATGTAAAAAAAAACATGGTAAAAGTTAGAAAGGCTAGAGTTTTAATATCTCCTATATGAGTTAAACACATCCAAGAGTTATATAACTCTATAATACATCATGTTTTTACATAAATTATGTTAGTACTGAGTTTTGCCTGCAAATTAAACAAACACTCAAACTGCAGCAATATCATCTAGTTACAAATGGTCTTTGACTCTGACAGAATATTGCAAATACAGTTTACCAAGCTTTTCAATATATTTTTTGTGTTTATATAACTGATGCTGTTGTGACATTACATTCGCAAGTGTGTGTGTGTCCATGTTTGTCTACATCTTCTGGCGCACAGATGAAGGGAAGGAGAGAAATTGGCAGCTTTGTGGTGCAGGTTTGTTTTCCAGTACTTGGGTTGCATTCATTCCCTCAAGTGCACTCTGATAGCACACACTGCCAAAAAAGCTTTTGAATGCTATTTGACTGTCACTCTTATCAGCACTATGACATCACACGATAGAGGAAATATTGCTCTGCTGATCTGAGGTCAGCCGGGGAAACATTCCTCCAGCCGTTTGGAGGGTAGCAGGAAAGTCGACTGCTCCTGCAGCAGTTATGATACACCGGTAAGAATCAACACAACTGCTGTGGTGATATCTGAGTCAGGACACTCAGACAGGGCATTGGGTCAGAGCCAGCGTAACATAGTTTCACAAACTCACGCATGCTGTCAGGATGAGAGGTGTGATACACAGCTGTTTGGAATTATTGTGGAATTTTGTTTGGGAGAGAAAAATGTTGTGGAAACCGGGAAATTCTTGTTTTGCCTTTTTATTGGAAACTTTATGGTTTTATTGTTACGAGAAAGCTGGAGGTGACTCCTGAAGCCGGGTAGATGTGTCACTTCACTGCGGGTTTAGTTAGGGAAGCGGTGTTGTCAGTTTGTTTGGGTCAATTATTTAGGCACTTATATGATTAGGAAAACAGCACGATATGTAGAGCAATGAAAAAACACCATTTAGTTGGTATGACTAACATTTATAACCAACCTCAGAAAAGGTCACGATTTACAAATCAGATAAATGTAACCACTGAGCCTGATTATGGATGTTATGGTCACAGTGTAAGAGTCACGTTTACGTTTTTGGGTGAACTATTCCTTTAGGTTTACATATAGATGAATGAGGTACATATTTTAATGTCTTGTAGCCTGTATTGACCCTTTCATGACAGCTATAATGCAAAGCTGCCAAAACCGTGTTCAGTCCACTTATACAGGACTCTGGACATCTGGAGAAAATATTACCATTTACCTTAAGACCTCACAGGAAAACACCCCTTGGCTTTTGGGTTACAAAGACTGAAACAAAAAATGATATATCAATTCACTTCAATCTTCAGACAGGAAATTCCAAAAGGACGTAAAACAAAGAGAATTAGTAGGATTATAATAAGAGTTTTTTTTTTTCTATTGTACCAGAAACCCAGGATTGGGGTTGTTATACATCATAAACAAGCACAGATTAGGACCTTGCCTATGTTACTACTATCATCCAAAAAACAAGTTATTGTTAAAACATTTGTTTGACAGTCTACTAAACTGACCCATAGCAACTGGCATCTAAATTGTTTTGTATTCTTAGTACAGAATATTCTGTTTCTGCTCCGTGTTGTTCTCAGTCTCTTTGGAAAGCAGCCGTCTTCTTGCACCAAAAGGCCCAGGAAACATTTCAATAAAACTGCAGGCGGCAGACAACATATCTGAAGTCTGCAGTCTTACCTTAATACTGTGTTTTCCTGCCCTCATGGGCGATCCACTATGGAGTCTGTCTGAAAGACCTTCGGAGGCACCAGGGATTTGCCAGCATGGTCAACGGAATTGCTTTTGTTTTTTGAAAGATTCCCTTAACAGTAATAATGTACAACCCACACTGTGGAATACATCATTAACATCTATTTTTCTTGGCTTTATTCCGAACTCAAGTTAGAGACTGAGGAAATACAAACCAGTCTCATTTTTACTTTCAGAAAAGAGGTTAAGCTGCCTCGAATTCTGCATATTTTTCTAATCAGTCTGTGGCACGGTTTGAAGGATACAGGATACTGATTTAAGAATACTTTGGGGTGAATAATGCAAAATGAAAACTTTGGAGTATTTCAAACATTGGCAGAGGCATTTGAGAGCAGAATATTTACAGCAGGAAAAATGAAAGATATAATGGGAAACATTTGAGCCATTGAAAGAAGTCAGAGGAACAGCAGAAAAAACTGAATGATTCTGGTATACACAGAATTCGAAGGGCTGCCCAGATGTTTAAGTGATTAAATAACATTTTTGGACTGACCAGGTTTCACCTTAAATGCTCTCTAGTGATATTTGAGCGTTTGTGTGACAGGGAATTAAATAGCAGGTTTACGTGAGGTTAACAACAGCAGATGAGACTGTGACAGATTGTAAACTTTACACTCTTCCTCAGAGTGAGCTGTGAATGAACTGTGGTGGGCACTAGATCACTGTCAAACATAACAGAAGTCCTGACCTGCCAATCTGAACGGCTGCCACGCGACTCCAAATGATCAACTGATAGAATTCTCTTGAAGTGATGGTGTATTAAAAGGTTGAGCAGTTTTGTTCCCTTCAAGGGCACTTGAATGACCCAAATGGTTGTCATGTATTTTAAAATAAGCTTCATCTTGTTAGATGTTAACTTCAATGCAGTTGCACAGAAACATTTGCTAGATAGACACACAGTGTGTGTGTGTGTGTGTGTGTGTGTGTGTGTGTGTGTGTG